>JAMPIV010000228.1:0-207500 GCA_024509875.1 Oreohelix idahoensis
AGAGGACACCAATTTATTTTAACGTGTGTTGATATGTGCAACACTTTTTTGGCCGAGGCTGTTTCCTCTAAAGAGCATAACTACTGCTGATGTCGCAGATGCTCTTTGGTTAATATTATCTCGTCTGGGGTTTCCAGCAGAAATATTATCCGACCATGGTACCCAACTCATATCGGATACCATGTCTCAAGTAATGTCGACTCTTAAGATAGAGAGATCGCTGAGTAGTATTTATCATCCTATGTCCAATGGGATGGTGGAACGTCTGAATAGAACTCTGAAAAACCTACTAGGTAAGATAACAGAAGATCATCCTCAGGATTGGGATAGGGTTTTACCCGCGGCTCTCTTTGCATATAGAGAGGTCGCCAACGAACATACAGGATTTTCTCCCTTTGAACTTGTCTTTGGCGCGAAACCGCGAGGTCCTATGTCCTTACTTCATGATCTTATAACTGCTGATAATATTGTCGATGACACAAAATCCTCTTATGAATATGTCATCGCACTTAGACACAAGATTATTGAAGCATGCAAATTGGCAACTGCTTCTTCTGAATTTGCGAAACAGAAGGCAAGGGAATTTGCCAATAAAAAAAGAGATGCTTGCGACAACTTTGTCCAGGTGACAAAGCATTTGTCTTGCTACCTTGTAGGGAAAATAGACTTCTTATTTCTTGGAAAGGTCCGTACGATATAATATCAAAAGTTTCCGATGTTGACTATATCGTCGATATTGACGGGAAGCGTAAAACCTTCCACATCAACATGCTCACGGAATTCCATGAACGTCCGGATTATTTACAACCTGTTTTCCAGGCAACGGACGATTTTCCAGTCCAACATGGACATTACTCATCTCTGTCAGTAATACAGGATGAGGAAACGAGTTTCTCGGATGTAAATTTACCTTTTCCAATGATTCCTCTTCACTCTAATGAATCATGGAAAGATGTTGCAATTTCTCCAGAATTATCTCCAGGAGAGCAGAAACAAGTTTCTACTATGTTAGAACAATTTCAGGATGTCCTTACTGACATTCCTGGTCAAACTGATGTCATTCAACATGACATTATTCTTACTGACCATAGTCCTATAAGAGTCAGACCGTATCCTATCCCGATACATTTTCAAGCACAGGTAGAGAAAGAGTTAGATGAGATGATAGAGTTAAAAATTATTGAACCATCCACATCAGCATATTCTTCGCCGATGGTTATTGTACGAAAAAAAGACAATAACATACGTCTTTGCGTGGATTATCGCAAATTGAATCAAGTGACTAAATTTGATGCTGAACCTATGCCTTTACTAGAAGAGCTACTTACGAGACTATCGAATTCTCATTTCTTTACTAAACTCGATTTGTCTAAGGGATATTGGCAAGTTCCACTATCCGAACACGCCAAACCGTTTACTGCTTTTTCGACGCCTAGGGGTCTATTCCAATGGAATTTCATGCCTTTCGGTCTTATGAACGCCCCTGCAACATTTGTACGCATGATGCGTCGAATCCTATCTCATCGCTCAGATTTCATTGCGTATCTTGATGACATCTGTCTTTTCAGTGATACTTGGAACGATCACTATAATGGGATAAATGAACTATTGTCTATCTTACGCGAGCATAACCTGACAGCGAAACCATCGAAAGCATGTATTGGTTTTAGCGAAATATCTTTCTTAGGACACCGTGTTGGTCATGGGTTCCTAAAAACAGAAGACCATAATACAAGTAAGATACTTAACATTTCTATTCCTAAGACTAAAAAGCAAGTGCGAAGTCTCTTAGGTCTAATACAATTTTATGGACGATTCATTCCGAATCTGTCCTCCATTATGTCACCTCTTTCTTCCTTGCTAAAGAAAGGGTCTCCTAATGTAGTCCATTGGACTCAAGAATGTCAATCCTCTTTGGATAAGGTTAAAACTATGTTTTCTACTTCACCTATCCTAGTATTGCCTTCTAAGGATAAGACATTTATTCTTCGTAGTGACGCTTCATCCACCGGTATTGGAGCAGCACTAATGCAAGAGTACTTTGGAACTCTGCATCCTGTGATGTATATTTCTCGGAAATTAAATGCCGCAGAGAAGAATTACTCGGTCCTAGACCGTGAATTATTGGCTATGGTTTGGTCAATCCTTAAACTGCAAAGATTTCTTCTGGGCGCGCATTTCATTGTGGAAACTGACCAGAAAGCTCTTACGGCTATTCAGAGTAAAAATCTGAAGAGCGCGAGATCAACGCGATACGCGATTGCTCTACAGCCATTTCATTTTTCGGTGCGAGCTATCCGTGGGTCAGAAAATGTGATGGCAGATATTTTGTCTAGATGCCCAGATGATTCATAACTGTTATACAACTTTGATACAGTTGTTGAAATGTTGAAATGTGTACACATATGTAAAATATCATATATTGATTGTAACACTACTTAGCGGTTCATTGATATTTATTCACCGCTGATCTTTCAATGTTTTTCGTCTTTGATGATCATGATGTTAAGATATCTTAGATGAAATTTATGTATAAACTAATGTGGAAATTGTGTCATTGCTAATATTGTAGTAGGCGTTGGTGACACCTCTCTGGAAATATTAATACTTAGAGAAGTACCTTCTCTAAGGTCATAAAACTTATGCTTATCATCTGCGCATTGTTATTGGTGCGTTGTGAGCCTATTGTATGTTGCTCCTAGATGTATTTCAAAAAAAAAAAAGTACCATTTTTTTTTCCCGAGGGGTGTGGTAATCTGTTGCGTGCATATTTTGACGCACATATTACAAAAATCGATATGGCTATTTAATATGGGAAAAATATAGACACTCATTCATTTGTGTATGAAAATGCTGTCTATGGTAAAAGCGAGAGAATCCATGTTTGATTCACACTTTTGATTATAGGAGTAATCGTTCTTGTTATTGATCCGGCGCATGGATTTTGCTCTCATGCCTGTACCTATTTCTTAGTGCCAGAAAATAGATTAATTTGCTTATTATGTTTATGGCCTGAATTCATATGTATTACATATTATTAGTACAAGTAGAATCAGTCCTATATTGTATATTTTGGATGGGTAGGCGGGACTAGATTCTTGTTACGCCGCTGTAGCGGAAGTAGGAGTTGTCTTAACAAGTCGTGAGGAGTTCCGATGTACCGTGATAATGGCGGGTACGCCTTTTCTAGGGCTGGCAGATTCTTAAGGAAAAATGATTTATGAAGTGGTTTTTCTTCTATAGGAGATTGTTCCTCTACTAGAGTTTGTGTTAGAGACTCTCCTAAGGTACGGTACCATGTATGATTCGGACTCCATGTAATGCCAGTCCCTGTTATTGATGATCTCAGGTCAGTTAGACCTAGCTGGAATTTTGTGCTTCGCAACGCTAGGGTCAAGTTTGTATCGACGGAGATGACGGGCTCCATACTGTAATTATGGCTACGTGAGGTAACTGGATTACTGTAGCTCTGTATGGAGGAACTTTATGAAATTATGCATATGTATTGCAAATTAACTTTGGCTTATAAATGTATCCTCCTGTGAGCGAGTGAGCGACAACTCAGGAAGGCGGCCATGTTAAATTCCTGTCATCATACTTTAGTATCACTGTCCAAAGAACGGGGCATGTATCTTATTACTCGGACAGTGACAAGGAGATCTCAATCTTGATAGAAACCCCCTTTTCGTGGTTTCATAATATACTACAAACTATGGACGTCAAGCAACTTTAGTTATTTACCGATCCGCCTTCACTGACGCGTTTAGTCAGATAGGGGATGCGGCCATAATGTATCATGACATTGAACTTTTGATGTACTACCCATTATTTATGAATGTGTCATGACTTCAGATCTGCTATGTATGCCTACAAATCGATGTGTCAACATACCCATGATGTACTCGTATGTCCCAGTGTGTACGTCTGAATAAATTGTGTAAACAAAGATCCCAACAGTCTGCATTGGTGCCTTGTAGACACATGTGTATGAGTGATTATATTGGTCAGCACACGAACAGTACACCATTCGCGTTAATCACAGTCTACACTTCTACTCCATACATACACCATCCTGCGTCGGTTGAAGTGACCAAGTTTAGGGCCTGCTTCCCCTGGAGCCTTAGAGGGAAACTACTGTTGACAGCCACCTTTGCCTTCCCTAACTCAGGACTAGGGTGAGTTACCCATTTATAGCTGGGTAGACTGGAGCATGCCTGATCTCAACAACACACCACACTTCTTTACAGACTGACACTTACCGTGCGAGTGAAGTGAAACTTTACAATTCAGTCCTATATTTGTATGGGTAGGCAGGACTATATTCTTTATGCCGCACTAGCGGAGGTATTGGTTGTCTTGGCGAGTCGTGATGAGTTCCGATATTGCCGCCTACAATGGCTGGTCACGCATTTTTCCTGGGCTGGTCCTTTCTAGAGTGGAAAATGATTTATGAAGTGATTTCTTCAGTAGGAGATTGTGTCTCTACAAGATTATAGTGTTAGAGACTCTCCTCATGTACTGTATTATGTACTATTCGGACTCAAGGTAAATCCAGACCCTTTTGACGATCTCCTTATGGTTAGACCTAGATGAAGCAACGTATTTTCGTGCATCGTTGGTCGTTTAACTAGATATTGTTGTAGATGACAGGTTCCATCAGCGCTTATGTCTTCAAGAAGTAACCTTCTGACAAAGGGACTGTATGGTAACTCTAGAAAGTTATACTTATTCAAGTTTTGAATCAACTTTGGCTGATGATTATTCTTCTGCTGGGCGAGTGAGCGAAAGCTCAGGGAAGGAGGCCATTTTTGTAGTCCTGTCATCATTATGGATCACTGTCCAGAGAACGGGTCGTGTATCTTACTATTCGGACAGTGGCATGGAGATCTCATTTATATGAAAACCCCTTATCGTGGTTTCACAGTATGATATAAACATTGAATATAAGCAACTTAAGAACTTAGCAAGGGAAAGAAGGTTCGTCCATCGAACTCTTCATTTGTTTACCGATCCGCCTTTACTGACGCGTTCAGTCAGATAGGGGATGCGGCCATAATGTATTAGAACATCGAATGCTGTTTTGTACCACCCATTATATTTGAATGTTCCATGACATGGGATCTACTATTCATGCCTGAAGATTGATGTGTCAACATGTACTTATGATCTATTCGTTCTGTCCCAGTATGTGCGCCTGAATAAACTGTATAAAAAGATTCCAGCAGTCTGCATTGGTGACTTATAGCCATGAGTGAATGAGTGTTTTATATTGGTCAAGATACGAACATTCCATCATTCGCGTTTATAACACTCTACACTCTCACTCCATATTTACACCATCCTGCGTCGGTTGAATTGACCAAGTTAAGGGCCTGCTCCTCCTGGAGCCTCAGAAGGAAACCAGTTCCTGCACCCCACTTTTACAGCTGTCTTTGCCTTCCCTAACTCAGGACTAGAGTGAGTTACCCATTTACAGCACCGCTGGGTAGACTGGAGCATGCCTGGTATCAATCAACACTGCAGTGACATTTTACAGTCCTTTTCCATTTTTTTACAGGTAGACTGTGTGATTCGCGAAGAAAGCTCTTCAGTATTTGAAATTTACACTCCCATTCCTGTCTTCCTATAGTTTTAACACCGGTATGTTGTTATCTATACTTGATGTTCTTGGTCACTCCAAGGCCTTATGCCATCCATTTCCGCGTTGCCTAATAATCAAATGATAATATGTGATGAGAGGTCACAGCAAGTGGGTCTGAAAAATACACAAGGAAAAGAAAAAGATGAAACAGTGATGCAGGAATCGATAAAAAGATTGCATTTTAAGAAACACCCTAACAAGATATAGAATAATACAAATATTTTGGCATATACTTAGAGCTGGAGGGGACAGACAATGATATCACAACAGGGACACAACAGGCAAGGGAAGTTTTTATTGCACAGGGAATTTTTTGAAAATCAGAAGAAATCAAGTCCAACACAAAAATAAGAATCTTCAATTCAAATGTCAAGTCAGTCATGTTGTATGGCTCTGAGACAAGAAGAAAAGCAGATGCAACAACCAAGAAGCTGCAGACTTTCATAAATGTGTGCTTGCGTAGAATAGACGGATCGAAATGGTATAACAAGGTCACCAACGAAGAACTGATGAAAAGAATCAGACAAGTTCCACCTGAACAAGAGATGAGAAGAAGACGCTGGCGATGGAGTGGACACACAGTAAGGAAACCTTCTGATAGCATTACCAAGCAATCTTTGTTCTATAATCCCCGGGGCAAGAAAAATAGAGGCAAACAAAAAAAAAAAACATGGAGAAGAGAACTGGAGACATACCTTGTAAATTAGAATGATAAGGGAGACATGAAAAGAACATGTGCTGGTGGCACGTGACAGGGGGACTTGGCATGTATTTGCTGAAGGCCTATGCTCCTTGGGGAGCTAAATGGTACTTATTAATTGACTGATTGTCTGGTAATCGAAGCTATTTAAATTTTTGTATGTTGATTATCGATTCCGCTTAGACTCCGGTGGCCCGATACTGGAGAGCAACTAGGACCATAGAGTCCTCCCAGGCTTGTCTTAAAAGGCAGCTCAGAGGTTGTTCTCATCATGGAAAACAAATGGCTGAAAAAAACCACTACTGCGAGAGCATATGAAATTCTTTGGCCCAGGTTTACTGCAAAGGCGTACATCGGCAATGGTAGCCCGATGCTCCATCAGGAGCGAACAAGAGGGCAAGAAGAAGAAGAATGCTATCGATTGGGATTTTTATTGCTGATATATTTATTCCAATATGCCCAATGATTTTATCGTTGAAAGATCAATTTATCTCCCTTCACAGGTTTGATATAGGCTAACTTTAATTTCTACCTTGGGAAAAGTCCAGGATATATGTGACTAGTGTAAGAGTTACATTTTTTTTGTTTGGCGTGCTTATATTGGTTTAAGTCTTGTCATTCACAGCCAAGATAATGGTGGAGTAATCTGACAGGATCAGGGCAGTTAATCCTCTCTGCATGGACCCTCTCAAATTGTAACGTGTAAAGTTTCTCTTGAAGGCTTCAGACAATTTGAAATCTTAAATGGAACGCGCTGTTCAATGATAGGAGAGTTGGGTAAAGTGAAGGTAGTGGGAATTTCAAACTGCTGTACTGTTTACTCTCATTTCATGAGTGATGTTACTATTTTACTAGGATGTGGTTTTAGTTTTTGATTTGGGGCAAATATTTGTACAGGTAGTCCTCGACTCACGACGGGGTCCCGTTCCGACGACTGCGTCGTAAGTCGAAGTGGCCGTAAGTCGGAATCATCCCTTAAATATATTGACTTATTACATATTTCCAAGCCTGTATTCCATCATACCATCACTTTGTAAAGTCATACACTGTCTAATAAATAAATGGATTGAAATAAAAGATTTTATGACATTACAATGCGCTTTACTGTACTAAAAGCTTACAAAAATACTGCTTAAAAATGTACTGTAAAATACAGGTACAAAATGTAGTACACAACTGCCACAAACACAAGTTAAGAGTAATTTGTAACAGTCTGTACATAAACACACACACATAAATCAGTCATTTGAACAAGATAACCATTAATAGATGCAGTCTTTCTTTTACTAGACGTAGTTGGGCAACAGTACACACGTATAACTGATGCATGAAGTCTGAGTACGTGATATCACGTCCAATGGAAATTAATGTTTATTATCAAACACAGTCAATGTTCTAAAGTTCAATGTAAAAGAACTCTTTTGTGAGCATATTTACATTATCCCGAGCCGTAAATGCCCCTTAGAACATAAAAAAATAAAATGACTTAAGTTGAAAACCTAGAAAAGAAAAAAAAATATTTTTTAACATTTGCCCCACTTTTATATTTAATTTTTGTTTGGCAGCCGTATGTCCGAGTCGTCGTAAGTAGCGTACGTCGTAAGTCGAGGAATATCTGTATATTTGTTTCTAGTTAAACTCTTGAATAGGTGTTGAAATACTGAAGAAAATTACAGCCTGAAATAAAATAAAAGAAGAAAAATATTAGTGACAGTTGTAAATTGGAGATATTTCCCCTTTTATTTAGTTATTTTTTTATATTAACCGTGTTTAAATTAAACTAAAACTAGTTTGTTGGAAAACATTTAATTTCTAAAGAAATGAAATGAATTAGAAAATAAAATGTGGGTGGGTGGGTGGATGGATGGATGGACGAATGAATGGATGGAGAGATGGAGAAAGGGAGAGAGAGAGATAGAGATAGAGAGAGAGAGAGATAGATAGAGAGAGATAGAGGGAGATAGAGATAGAGCGAGATAGATAGAGATAGAGAGAGATAGATAGAGATAGATAGATAGAGAGAGATAGATAAAGAGATAGATAGATAGAGAGAGATAGAGAGAGAGATAAAGAGAGATAGAGATATAGAGAGAGAGGTAGAGAGATAGAGAGAGAGAAAGAGAGAGAAAGAGATAGATAGAGAGAGATAGAGAGAGATAAAGATAGAGAGAGGTATATAGAGAGAGATAGAGATAGAGGCAAAGAGAGATAGATAGAGATAAAGATAGATAGAGAGACATAGAGATAGAGAGATAGAGAGAGAGATAAAGAGAGAGATAGAGAGATAGAGAGAGAGATAGAGAGAGAGATAGATAGATAGATAGATAGATAGATAGATAGATAGATAGATAGATAGATAGATAGATAGATAGATAGATAGATAGATAGATAGATAGATAGATAGATAGATAGATAGATAGATAGATAGTCTGTCTCAGGGTAGCCTTTCCTTTCCTAACCGAAGGAAATGCCAGCGCAAAGAAAATGTAACAAAAGAAATAAAATATCAGAATAATAGCCTGCTTACAGATGTTATCAGTCTGTGACATCAACTATAAGTTATGCCAATACAACCTACGCGAAACTTAAAAAAAGATCTCCAGAATAGTTTTGGAGGAAACAAATTGAGAAAACACTTGAGTTTTGTAATCAATGTAATCCCTTAACAAACACGTTCTTGTCAGATATCTGTAGCATTGTCCTGTCTCGAGTGAAAACTCTGTCTATCAACGAAGTTCTATTGCTACAGCGTGAATTTTTTTTTAAACTTCACTCTGAAAATATCAATTCTGTATCTGAGAAGCATCAAATGCTATATATTTGTACAGTATATTCTTCATTATTGTATGGTGTAGAAACATGAACAATGAAAGAACAAATAGAAGAAATAATTTAGGCCTTTGAGATATGAATATACAGAAGAATTTGGCACGTCTGCTGGAAAGAGGAGAAAAGCATAAAGATGTACTAGAAAATCTAGGAATGAAAAGAACATTAATCAAGGAGATCAAAATTAGTCAGCTAAAATATCTGGCAATAAAAAAACATAACACCTTACTGAAGACCATAATAGAAGATAGAGATCTATCTATCTATCTATCTATCTATCTATCTATCTATCTATCTATCTATCTATCTATCTATCTATCTATCTATCTATCTATCTATCTATCTATCTATCTATCTATCTATCTATCTATCTATCTATCTATCTATCTATCTATCTATCTATCTATCTATCTATCTATCTCCTTCTATCCTTGCTGAGGCCATAAAAAGTGAAACGGATCAAGTAAGTAAACAATGCAGAAACTCACTATTCTAAAAATAACCTCAGCATGTTTAATTTATTAATAAAGCATATTATTTTGATGTCACTGCATGTCGTAGATTTTATTGAGATAGGTTGAAGATGTTTAAGGTCCCGTCTGAGCAGAGGTGATAATGGTAAACTATGTGAGAATAAGGGGTAAGAAATAGCTTTTTTTTCACAAGGGGGTGAGAGTGTAAGAGAAAGGACAGTCTCTGGATTGAGTAATATCTCTAACCCCAGCCTATCTCACGACAATATTTAACTAGACTCCCTTTCTCTCCTGGTACATATATATCAGTTACACTTCACTTACATATACACAATTCTGTGACATAATACGTACATACGTGAACCAAGCTATGGATAACATATACTGGGCAGGGGTTTGACCAACACGATAGCTTAGGTTTTTATGTTTATTATCTTAGAAATCACATACAACAATATTATCTATCAGAAGGTATAGTTTACAGACATAAAAAAATGCAAGAAAATGTATTAACCCAATAGGCTCTCCTCTACTGTAAAGGAATCCCAAAGTAGATCCTGACAGAGGTAATTAACCCAAAAGATTACAGTTAATGATAATATATATATAGGGATAGACGATAAAGAAAAAGAACCAAGTCTCTAGTTAATCTATCCTGAAACAAAGAAGACAAGAAAATGATATAACAGTATTTGCGAACCCGAAATGACTGAAGTGAGTATAATGATTATACAAAATATGAAATATTCATTTCTCTTTCTTACAGTCTGTCAGTCTGTGGCCACAAGCAGTCAGCAATCACACTTACCTACTACTCTTTAACACATCTGTGTATCTTTGACATATTTCAGGGTGGTGCTATCCAAGGGACCCCAGTTCCTCCAAGAATGATTAATTTTTCCTAATGGGGAACGTCCGCTTAAATAATGCTAATATTATGTGTCAAAACGTTCACGTCAGGTAGTGCAGGTAAATATATATTGCGATCAAAAATATGCACCATGGGCAGCACACAGATGTCCGATATTTAAGGAAAATGTCTGGTGGGTACACTGTTAGAAAACCAATAAGGATAAGCAAAGGATCTCCTATATGTTTTTATCTCTCACTCTGGGGTTGGGTGCCGGTTATGGACCCAAGTATTCCTTTTTCTGGATAAATCCACTTGAGAAAAGAAAAAAAAACTACGATAGTCAATATTCTGGAAACAATGTTTATATATAGATATTTGGCCACCACAGGCGGATCAGATTTGCTATGAACAATCTGGGTAATTTCTTGTCCAGTTCTGATTTTTATATTCTTTAAAATGTTTATATGTGGGGACTTTCTCTCTGTAAGAAAACCACAAGAGAACCGCACAGGTCCAAATCTAGGACCCAATAATATTTTAAGAATGTTTTTTTTCTGGAGCTATTCAGACCGCTAGATCACAGGGTTGATCGCCTAGATGTAGAAAAAACAAACATTTTAACAATGATATCATTATTATATTCTACACTCGTTAGGTAAGACCTCTAGATCACTCCGGTATTAAATTATATTTAAAGCCCACAAAACTCTAGTAATTTACAAAATTACGCATGATGAATAAAAGTATATTTATCTCTAATTATCAGTCGCCTAGCGTATATTAATTAATTTAAAGCGTCTCTTACTGGGGGAATAGCAAGAAATTAAATTTACTTATTACATCTGGAACTATTTAATATGCTTATTTAATAAACACAGAAATCCCAGTGAAAACATTAACACGTTAAGACACTCAAAATTCTAATATATATATGATTACCGCCACACTAGGAAAATGACACTCTCCGTGAATCTCAGAAATTCTTTATATATAAAACTCCAAGATTCGCGCTAGCAGATATCACCAATTCCTGGGGCCAGACTGATGATGAATTTTCTAAAACTGCGTAAATATACTGAATCGCCCCGATGTCCCCAGGTCTTGCAAACGCGCACCTGCGAATGTCTTCGTCCATTCTATTATCAGGTGTTAAACAGAGGTTTCATTTCTCGGCTATGACATGGAAACGTGATCTCCGGTGATCTGCCTCTCTGTGGGAATGTCAGTAAGAGATACCGCCGTGAGAGAAGACAACAAAAGGGCGAATGTCCAGATAACTTATGGCATACCAAACCAGCAATCGTGGGAATGACTCGAGTTGTTTAGTTGTAAGAGAGAAAAGGGGGACTGAAGGATTAAAGAAAGAGAGGTCCGATTTTCATACGTCACAGTCGTCCCCTCTTGAAGACATGAAACCATTTCATGTTTCATTTATGACAATGGAGCTCTCTTGATCAGTAACTTGCGGGTGATTGTTGTTTTCGCTTTCCACCTCCTCTTCCATGCTCCAATTTCTTCTCATAAAATCTGCTCCCACATTCTGTTTTCCCGGAATGTATTCCACTTTGAAAGAGTACACGCTTAGTAGCAAGGCCCAGCGCATGATCCTCGCGTTGAATTCCTTATTCGCTCCAAGAAAAGCTAAAGGAGCGTGGTCTGTTTGCACCGTGAATGTTACTCCGTAAAGATATTCATGGTATTTCCTTATGCCATGAACAAGTGCTAGACACTCTCTTTCAACGGTGGAATAGTTACGTTCTGCAGCATTCAGTTTACGACTGCCATACGCAACTGGAAATAACAGATTCGGATCGGTGTCATCTGCTTGGAGCAGGGTTGACCCGATGCCCTGACCCGAAGCGTCGACCCGCAACATAAAAGGTTTCTTGAGGTCAGGTAGTCTCAAAATGGGGTATTCAGACAATTGACCTTTTAAAGTGACGTAAGCTTGTTCGCACTTCGAATCCCAAATAACCTTGTCCGGGCGCCCTTTTTTTGTAAGGTCAGTAAGGGGTGCCGTTAGCCCGTTGAAATTCTTGATAAATTTCTGATAGTAAGCACACAGTGATAGAAAAGAACGGGTGTCTTTCTTCGTTCGGGGTCTTTTTGCTGCAACTATTTTCTCAATGTTCTTGGTAACTGGCCACATGCAGCCTTGAGAAATGGTATGTCCCAGGAAGTCTAGCTTTTGAAATCCGATGAGACATTTGCTAGGTCTGGCTGTGAGACCAGTTTCCTGTAGTCGCCTGAAGAGCATAGCAACCGTAGCAATATGTTCATCATAGTTTTTCCGATGCAATTAATATGTCATCCATGAAATTATGGATATGGGGACTTTGCAAGGGTTCTAAAAGCTTCCTCATCATTCTGGTGAAGACTCCTGGTGCGTTGTGCAATCCGAACGGCATTACGTTGAAAGTGTAGTGTCCTTCACTGGTGCTAAAAGCTAACAAAGGCTTAACTTCCTCCTTGACTGGTATTTGGTAGTAACCTTTACTCAAGTCAATCTTTGAGAAAATTCTTGCCTTGCTAAGCTTAGTGAACAGCTCAGAAGCGCTCTGTAGAGGTTCGGGCTGGAATTCCGTTACTGTGTTAAGTAAACGGTAATCTATGCACAGCCGAACTTCCTTGTTGGGCTTCTGTAACAGTACTACACTCGAACTGTAAGGAGAGGTAGACTCACTGATAATTTTGGCTTGACATAGCTTGTCTATCTCTCCGCGTAGTGCATCAGCTTTAGCGTACGGAATGGGGTAAACTCTGGTTCGAACAGGGGTCTCGTTGGTCAGTTTCATATCGAATTCTATGAGATTTGTTCGACCAGGTACATCCGTTAAGACTGCAGTGTACTGTTTCAGTAGCGCCCTGGTTTCTGTCTGTTGTGCTTCCGAGAGATTTTCGCCGAATTTGACATCTTTGAAAGATTCCGTTTGTTGCAATGGATACTCCATGCAACTATCGTCATCTTCCTCATCTTCCGTCGCTATGGCGACCGCCAGGAGATGTTCGGAGGACGGCACTGGTCTTTCCAAGTATTTCTTTAGCAGATTTACGTGGTAGACCTTCTCTTTTCCTTTAATAGAGGTCTTGTAGTTAGTGCGGGAGATCTTTTTAAGGACGGTAAACGGCCCTTGCCATCCGATGCGAAGTTTGTTGTTTCCGGTTGGAAGTAGCAACAAAACTTTCTCCCCTGGTTGGAGTTCTCTCTCTTTCGCTGCTTTATTGTATCGTTGAGCGTGCTTTGCGCGTGCTTTCTTAAGGTTGGTTGTTGCTAGGTCCCATCCTAGTTGTAACCTTTCCTTGAGCTCTGATACATATTTGCTTGCTGAGACGACTGTCTCGTCAGCCTTATGGTCTGTCAGGGACCGAAGTAAGGCTTCTAGCGGCCCCTTAATAGGTCTGCCGAATAAAAGTGTAGCTGGTGGAAATCCTGTAGATGCCTGGGGAACCTCCCTGTAGGCGAATAAGGCTGCAGGGATGAAAAGGTCCCAATCTTCAGGTTTCTCTTGTCCCAGCTTACGTAACATCATGGTGAGGCTTCCGTTAACACGTTCTACTAACCCACTTCCGGCCGGATTATAAGGGCTTGTGTAGATGTGCTGGTTCCTCAAGATCTTAACGATCACCTCCATCAACAGGCTACGGTATGGGGATTTGTTATCCGTCAAAACTTGTTGAGGGAATCCCAACCGTGTAAATATCTGCACCAGGGCTTCTGCGACATGCTTGGAATCCGTGCATGTTAGCGGTATAGCTTCAGCCCACAAAGTGCATGTGTCGACCAAGGTCAGGATAAACCTGTGCCTTCTTTTAGTCCTTTCTAAGGGTCCTAAAATGTCGATTACAACCCGTTGAAATGGTGTCCCCACTATTGGCATTTCACCCATGGGAACAGAGGGTGTCCAATGCTTGGGTGCCACACGTTGGCACTGGGCGCAGGATTTCACGTATCTGATAATCTCAGAGTTCATTCCTGGCCACCAATAGTGAGTCGATATTCGCTGCATAGTGGCGTTTTGTCCCATATGTCCGCTAAAGGGAAGAGAGTGCCCCATTTCTAAGATTTGGTTTCTGTACTGTTTCGGTACTAGGAGCTGGTTATGCCCTTGATCAGGTTTGCCCGTTCTGCGATACAGTACACCATCCTTAGAGAAGATGTCTCCGTTGTGTCTGGGGTCCTTAGCCATGGGCAGTTTCCTAAAACAGGGCTCCAAGGTAGGGTCCTTTTGTTGCGCCTCTTTTAGTTCCATAGGTAACAAATTTGGCGCAGGCTCCCGTTCCTTCTGGGCTTGCCCTCTTGTGGTTACTGCTGCCACAATCGGCTCTTTCGGTCTCCCAATAAACACGTATCTACATCCAAGTATAACTGGGTAGATAGGATCATCCATAATGGCCGCTTTAATAACACCTCTGACAAAATCAGAGTGTATTTCCACCAGTGCGATGGGAAGCGTCCTGCGTGCATCACTCTTGAAAACTCCACTAAGTTTGACGGTGTCTTCTGTCTCTTGACCGGGTTTGACCAGGTGCCTTGCGACTATACAGTCAAAGGATAAACCCGTGTCAAAAAGACAAGATGTTGAAGTCCCGTTCAAAATAACAGTTCCTCGCGTTGAGGGCCTCTCCCCCTCAAATTGAGAATCACTGACATTGATTCTTCCTTGCGAGGCTGTTTGCAAGCATCCGATGCGATTTGGCCTGGTGTGCTTGCCCTGATCAGATGTCCCGTGCGCAGGGGTTTTCCCTTTGTCACCCTGTCCTTTCTGGCCGCGCTGCCACGTAGGACGGTGGGGTTGATCAGGATTGTTGTGGGTGGGATATCTGGTTTTGAAGAATTTCGATTTTTCCTGTGGAGGATGTTGGGGTACGGCTTCTCGTTGGTTATGGTGATGGGAAGAATGGGAAGACTGCTCTAGATTTTTTTTTTCGAGCAGGCTCATCTGTCGGTTTGCGTTTGGTGCTGGGAAGCTCGGCCATAGCATTTATGTACCGTTCAGACTTACTGAGAATGTCATCTAACTTGACTGCGCCTTGTTCAGCCAGGAATCTACGGGTTTCACTTGACAAAGTGGTTTTTATTTGTTCTATAAGAACGAACTCCTCAAGACCTTCGTAGGTGAGAGGGAGCTCGGAAAGCTCTATGCACTTTGTCAAATATCCCTTCAGCCGTGAAGAAAACTGCTGAAATGTTTCAGTGCTCTCCTTTCTGCGGTTTCTGAACATTTGTAGAAACTTACGAGCGTTCATTTCGAACCGCTCCAGTAAAGCCTTCTTTAGCATGTCGTAGTTGTCTTGACTGCTTCCCAGTTTCATGTAGACTTCATAAGCACTACCTTTCAAAGCCTGTGAAAGCTTTAGGCACCACCGGGAACTCTCTAACCCGTACAGATTTGCCATTCTCTCAAATTTTTCTAGAAACGAGTCAATTTTCTCATTGGGGCTTGGGAAGGGTTCCAGGGCGAAAGACATAGCTGTGAGTTGGGGAGAATGAGTGCTGGAGTGATCAGTTAACGATGAATGGGGAGATGACGGCTCTCCATTGCTGGAAGTAGAGGCAGCCCCGCGACTTTGGACTTCTAGAGCCTTAAGCGCCAACTCGTGCTGTCTCTCCTTCTCTCGTTCCTCGTATTGTCTCTCCTTCTCTCTTTCATTTGCCCTGCGAGCTTCCATCTCTGCCTCAATTTTCTTCTGCTCTAATAGAGATTGACGCTCTTCCGCTTCTTTCCTATCCGCTTTATCTTCCTTTTCTCTAGCTTCTGCTACTTTCTGCTCCGCGTCATAACGGTCAAGTTCTGTGTTGACGAACGCGGTCACTTCCTCTCCTTGCAATCCTGTCTCCCTTGCTTCCTCTCTCAGCATAGTCCTAAGTTTTACACGCTCAGCCATGTTAGAGAACTGAATGCCACTCACCCGAGGAAAAAAGAAGGAAAGAAGGAGAAAAACTATATCCTTAGCCGCTTACGAGAAAAACCAACAAAGATGTTATTCTTTACCCTGAGATACCTCTTCCTGTTATCAGTTTACTAATCTATCGCTGTTATCTCTGGCACTTAGGCTCCTAATACAGACGACTTAATCCAAAAGTGGTAGATCAGATAACCTGGAAAAACTACTATTGCTAACGGTGGAGAAAAAATTATTTTTATTTTAAAAATAATTTAAGGAGAAAAAAAAAATTTCCTTAAAAAAATTAAACTCCACCCCAAAACTCGCCCACTGAAGTCAGTTAAGAGAAGGGACGTTATTAACTTGACTAAAAGTCAGAACAAGCCGTCCTTTGCTTAGCTCAACTCTGCTGCTTAAAAAAAAAACCTAGTGATTGATAAACAATCACGCGAAATAGCGGTCTGTTACAAAATTACCAAATATCATATATTCAACAAAGATTATTATCAAAACAAGTTTCCTGTAACTATTGTTGTGGAAAGAAACAAATCCTATATGTGTGTATGGTCAAACACCCAGTAACTAAGAGCGTTGTCTAGGGGGGTAATTATTTATTCCTTAAATCACAAGACAAACTCACAACACACTCTATCTAGATGAAACTTCTGATTCAGTATCAGACTTTAGACATTTATCTAGACTCAAACTTGGATCTTAATCCCACGACGAGCCGACCCTTTATGTCGTAGATTTTATTGAGATAGGTTGAAGATGTTTAAGGTCCCGTCTGAGCAGAGGTGATAATGGTAAACTATGTGAGAATAAGGGGTAAGAAATAGCTTTTTTTTTCACAAGGGGGTGAGAGTGTAAGAGAAAGGACAGTCTCTGGATTGAGTAATATCTCTAACCCCAGCCTATCTCACGACAATATTTAACTAGACTCCCTTTCTCTCCTGGTACATATATATCAGTTACACTTCACTTACATATACACAATTCTGTGACATAATACGTACAGACGTGAACCAAGCTATGGATAACATATACTGGGCAGGGGTTTGACCAACACGATAGCTTAGGTTTTTATGTTTATTATCTTAGAAATCACATACAACAATATTATCTATCAGAAGGTATAGTTTACAGACATAAAAAAAATGCAAGAAAATGTATTAACCCAATAGGCTCTCCTCTACTGTAAAGGAATCCCAAAGTAGATCCTGACAGAGGTAATTAACCCAAAAGATTACAGTTAATGATAATATATATATAGGGATAGACGATAAAGAAAAAGAACCAAGTCTCTAGTTAATCTATCCTGAAACAAAGAAGACAAGAAAATGATATAACAGTATTTGCGAACCCGAAATGACTGAAGTGAGTATAATGATTATACAAAATATGAAATATTCATTTCTCTTTCTTACAGTCTGTCAGTCTGTGGCCACAAGCAGTCAGCAATCACACTTACCTACTACTCTTTAACACATCTGTGTATCTTTGACATATTTCAGGGTGGTGCTATCCAAGGGACCCCAGTTCCTCCAAGAATGATTAATTTTTCCTTATGGGGAACGTCCGCTTAAATAATGCTAATATTATGTGTCAAAACGTTCACGTCAGGTAGTGCAGGTAAATATATATTGCGATCAAAAATATGCACCATGGGCAGCACACAGATGTCCGATATTTAAGGAAAATGTCTGGTGGGTACACTGTTAGAAAACCAATAAGGATAAGCAAAGGATCTCCTATCTGTTTTTATCTCTCACTCTGGGGTTGGGTGCCGGTTATGGACCCAAGTATTCCTTTTTCTGGATAAATCCACTTGAGAAAAGAAAAAAAAAAAACTACGATAGTCAATATTCTGGAAACAATGTTTATATATAGATATTTGGCCACCACAGGCGGATCAGATTTGCTATGAACAATCTGGGTAATTTCTTGTCCAGTTCTGATTTTTATATTCTTTAAAATGTTTATATGTGGGGACTTTCTCTCTGTAAGAAAACCACAAGAGAACCGCACAGGTCCAAATCTAGGACCCAATAATATTTTAAGAATGTTTTTTTTTCTGGAGCTATTCAGACCGCTAGATCACAGGGTTGATCGCCTAGATGTAGAAAAAACAAACATTTTAACAATGATATCATTATTATATTCTACACTCGTTAGGTAAGACCTCTAGATCACTCCGGTATTAAATTATATTTAAAGCCCACAAAACTCTAGTAATTTACAAAATTACGCATGATGAATAAAAGTATATTTATCTCTAATTATCAGTCGCCTAGCGTATATTAATTAATTTAAAGCGTCTCTTACTGGGGGAATAGCAAGAAATTAAATTTACTTATTACATCTGGAACTATTTAATATGCTTATTTAATAAACACAGAAATCCCAGTGAAAACATTAACACGTTAAGACACTCAAAATTCTAATATATATATGATTACCGCCACACTAGGAAAATGACACTCTCCGTGAATCTCAGAAATTCTTTATATATAAAACTCCAAGATTCGCGCTAGCAGATATCACCAATTCCTGGGGCCAGACTGATGATGAATTTTCTAAAACTGCGTAAATATACTGAATCGCCCCGATGTCCCCAGGTCTTGCAAACGCGCTCCTGCGAATGTCTTCGTCCATTCTATTATCAGGTGTTAAACAGAGGTTTCATTTCTCGGCTATGACATGGAAACGTGATCTCCGGTGATCTGCCTCTCTGTGGGAATGTCAGTAAGAGATACCGCCGTGAGAGAAGACAACAAAAGGGCGAATGTCCAGATAACTTATGGCATACCAAACCAGCAATCGTGGGAATGACTCGAGTTGTTTAGTTGTAAGAGAGAAAAGGGGGACTGAAGGATTACAGAAAGAGAGGTCCGATTTTCATACGTCACACTGCAGCAAGTGAATAAAAACATCTCTATGTATGAAAGAAGGCAAACGTGCAAGAGGAAGACAGCGCGATAAATGGGAAGAGGTGCAGAGGAAAGAGTCTATCAGAGTGCACTATCAAGTCAAGAGACAGAAAACAGTGACGATTCATTGCAGCCGACTTTCGTGTGGAGGTGATGATGATAAGCTGATGATGATGAATATATATATATATATATATATATATATATATTATATATATATATATATATATATATATATATATATATATATATATATATATATATATATATATATATATATATTTTTTCTTATTTTTAATTTCCTATATCCTCATTTGTATTCACTAGATTAATATGAAATAAATATTGCAACAAGGTGCAAGTGAGCCGCGGTAGCGCAGAGGTTAGTGCACTGGCGTCCCAGCTCGGTGGTCCATGGTGCGATCCCCAGATGTGGCGGGATTTTTTAGACCGCAAACGTCTCCAGGGTTGACCCAGCCTCATGAATTGGGTGCCAGAGCAACTCTAGGAAGATTTAGGCGACCGGCATGATGCTGACCATATTGTCGTGAAATGACGTCTGTCGCACATCACGAATTCTAATAACTCTGGTCCTAGCGGTGCGCCATACATTGGAAAAAGATAGGATACACCGACCAATGAAAACGCTTTGTTGGTCCCGTGTTTACAACTGCAGGAAGAATAAAGATGGCCAGACCCTATTTCGGGATTTAGCTACAGCAGTATAGAAGAAGTACCACTTGGCAGAGGTTATCAAATCAATATTAAGGATGTTACTCTACCCGTAAGTAGTAATACTTTTACTAATACTATTATAGGACGGGAGAAATCTTTGGTTAAATGCATTCGAAGCTTCATGTTGGCCTAAGTTTAGCTGTTTAAACTATGCATAACAGAAAATGCGAGCAGTAACCAAAAGAATTATTATATATATATATATATATATATATATATATATATATATATATATATATATATATATATATATATATATATGTATATATAGATATATATATATATATATATATATATATATATATATATATATATATATATATATATAGGTAAAGCCTAATTCGAAGTATAAGGTAAGCTTTGATTGACTAAAATCGCATCAGGAATAACGAAGATAATTTAAAAAGTAGTTTTCCTACATTGTACAAAAGGCCAAACGGTACCCACATTTTAGGATAGTTATTGCATTCTTTGGGGAATTCCATCTCGTACATCCGAGGTCAGACTATAAATAGACTTGCCTAACAAACTTCGGTCAGTCACGATTTGAAAACACAGCAAGCGAGGGACAGCAGTGCATATGTTAAAGCCAGCGTTTGCCTTCTGCACTTTGTAGCAGACCTTAATCAACCATTGAGGACTAGTCTGTGTGTGTACCTGAGGGTAAGAACGAATCTATTTATATATAAATGTATATAATTGTGTGTAATTATATTGATTATTCCAACTGTGCGATACGATGTGTATAAGATGTGTTAGGAATGGAATGTGTCTTCTGATGAAACTTACAGGCTCATGTGTATTTCTAGAGGCAAAGCCCGCCTTCGGAAATATTTAAATATTGAGAAAGATGGCTAATTGTGTCTGTAAGTTGGGAAAGGTATTTAAAGAAGTATTTCTTGAAGGGAATGAGACACCTGACAGGAACATAAAGAAGGATGAAATGGATTGATTCACAGTATCGTTTGACATATTATTTAATAGTTTTACTCACAACCAAATTATTGTAGGGAGGCGAATCATGGGGAAAATACTTATAATTAAGAAGGTAGAAGTAAATTGTGATCACTTTGAATTGAAATGATTGTTGATAACTACACTATACCTTGTGCTTCTGCTTGCACACTTATCTGAAACTGTCTATCGTCCCCATCTGTGTCATAAGAGGGTAATGGATAGAAAACACAGGGATTGCGTTTGAATTCATTGCAGGTTTAATCCTTTAACACAAGTTTCAAAATCAGAAGAGGCTGCTCTTACAAAAGTTGCAACGTTTGCAGTGCCAGTTGGTGATAGCAGGCCCGTCATCACGTTTGTAACTACTGGAACGAGTTCATCTGAATTTCATATCCAACATATCAGGGAGCCATCTGCAATGACGAAGATAAGCAACTGTTCAGCCTATCCAGATCAAATAAAGATATAAACGCATTCAGTTTGTGATGACTAAACTAGTAGAGTGTTTCTATAAACTTATAGTAATAATAATAAATAATCCTACAAGTGAATGATCAAGCAAGTGAAAGTTGTTTACAAGATGATAGACATTTTGACCCAAGAGAAAAACATTTGTTAACTATTATTACTTATTTAATGTTGTAAATATTTGAGTTTAACACTTTTCAAACAGAAAAGAGAAACTGTTAGATTAAATTGTAAATATTCACCAGAAGACTTTCTTAGATTCTTTAAGTTGAATTACAGTTCTTGTTGGTGAATATAGTTATAACTAGCAGAGTCAGAAACATATTAAATACCATAATCACAGAGGCGGATCAGGAGAGGTAGCAGTTAGGGACTCAGAGTACTACATCACCATCTTCTCTGGGAACTTACATAGCTTGGCCCTACCTTTGTGTCTATATACCCTTACTCTCTTCAGAGAAGGGGGTATTACTTATAGACCAGACTCTTAGCTGGCACTATCCTGGTATCCTCTGATACACCTGTATGTCCAGGATATCTTATTCTTATAACATCTCAAACCTCTCGCGACACACATCACCCATAGTGTGCCAATGGTCAAGAAAATATGGCCTAACACCGTATTCCCATTGGGCGTGTAACGGGATCCAAGGTGCAATTGCTGCCATGTGATTAATATGTCTAAGGTTTTCTCTCTTTTTCAGAAACACAATAAAAATTAAATTAAAAAAATTAAAGTGACCACACGCAAAAAAAACAACAACTAAAAAAAAAAAAAAAAAAACTAACGTTACAATAGAAAACACAAAATGCAATAAAGTAATGTGTTGAACAGGTCGAATCTTACGTTGAGCTGTAACGCTAATGTGACATAGCACTATATGTAATATATTAGCATTACATTATCTTTATTGTAATGTCTGTTTCATATAAATTAATTCGATAGGAGTGAAGAAATAACAGTTTAAAAACAGGAAATGTCTTTTCAATCCCCTTGTACAGTAAGATACGCTTGCTGGGTGTGGTAAAAGAGGTTACTGGTGTTATTAATTAAGGGTAAACAGAGTGAGGTCAAGCTGTGTAAGTTCCCTGAGTCTAATTGTTGATGATGATGATTCTCAGAGTCCCTATCCGCCACCTCTCAGATCTCACTCTGTGTAAAATAGGCTCTGTGATGTTGTTTGGCTGAGTGTGTCTAGGGTAATGTATTTAATATAAGGACGAAATAAAATGTAAACAGAACTGTAACTCAATAATATTAAAGTGAGTAAGACTTTTGTTATATATATATATACATACATACATACACACACACATACACACATACATACATACAGACATACATACATGGACAACGTGTAGGGACCTAACAGGCAGCTAGTGGTCCTTTTCAGGACCAGTCATTTCCAGGACTAAGAACGTGTTACCAGCGAAGACGTTAACACCCTATATACCCCAATATAACCGTTTGTAACCCTTCAAAGGGTTTTGGTTGAACAGCAAAATAACAGACATGGAGCCGCGGTAGCATAGTGGTTAGTGCACTGGCTTCCTAGCGCAGTGGTCTATGGTTCGATCCCCAGATGAGGTGGGAATATTTTTAGGCCACAAACGGCTCCTGGGTCGACCCAGCCCCAAATGGGTACCAGAGCAACTCTGGGAAGGTTAAGGCGGCCGGCGTGATGCCGACCACATCATCCCTAGTGTGCCGACGGTCAAAATAATATGGGCCTAACACCATATTCCCAATATGCCTCAATGGGCGTGTAACGGGTTCCTTTACCTTTACCTTTACCTAAGACTTTTGTTAAAGTTTAGGTAATTATATTACAATTTAATTTCCCTGTACCTCAATTTTCTGGGACAGGGATTGTCAAACTCAATAAATTTGTTTATATACACTATTTAAAATAAATAACTGGAACTCTGTCCAAGTATCATGTTTCTACAAAAGAAAATCACTGAAGAAATCCACCCACCGGCTTGTACTGATCACTGTTGATATGTTGGAAAGACTGTAGGGTTCATCACTTCAAGGTGATTAGATTATTATTATGGTTATGGTTATTATGGTGGAACTTTATGATATCAATAATTTGTCAATGCCTTTTCTAAAGAACTTAACTGGCATGGATTGAAGAAAACAGTTGGCCCACAGGTCCTCAGAATCAACAAATGTGGTGCTCCTGGTCGAAGGTGTGGGGCTAGCTACAACTTGAATGCTGAGCGATCACTCCCAAGATTGTCGTCCCTCACCAGGTTTCCTGCCACCAATAAGTATTCTGACATATAACCTGAAATGAGAGGAACATTCCCTCCCTCCCATATAACTCTCATCTATAATACTTCCACACATAACCACTGTAACAACTCACCTTGATCAGCTATGTGTGCTGATCATTACACCAGTCTTTATTTTTCATTGTTTAACATCACTGCTGTGTAAACATTGTTCTTCAGTGATAGTACAAAGCCCTGATCCCTTCCTCCAAGGTGTCGCTTCCATATAATAGATAGGGGTGTGTAGTGGTGTTGATGGTATTGTATGATGGTGATATTACTAAATGTAATTGTATGAGGCCAGCTGTGAAGGCTCCTGAGATAAAATGTAGTTGAGAATTGTCAGAAGGCCTTTCTTGCTACCACTACGACCTCACACTTAATTTTTTTTAATGAATGTGGCTACGTAAAGTGTCTAGGGTTATGATATGTAGTGTGGTGTAATAGGTTATAGATATACCCACAGATATTTAACAAGACTAATAATATTAATAAATGTTAAAATACACTGAACTAACTCACGTGTGTAAAATTTTTTGATAAAATTATATTATATTTATTTTGTTCTGGATCAATTTTTTAGGTTGACCAGAACTTAAAAGGATTTAGAGATTATGAAAGAAATGCATGGAATATTATATCATAAATGCAATAGTGTACATATATATGTACTATACTAGTTAGTTTTATTAAAATGTTCTAGTAGTCATCTACTTGGGAGGATAGTTAATGTTTGTGCTGTTGGGGTGGCCTCATCACACCTGTCTATATTGACTACACAGTGTCCAGAAAATGGTGGGAATTTTTATGGGGGGATTAGTAACTACAAAGCGTTGGTGAATGTCCAGCAGACCAGAGGCTCACTCATCTTGTAGTTGTAGCTCTGGTGCTGAAATCAGGTGGTCCCACCTCTCCGTGCTGGCGGGCAATAATGGTGGTCTCTGTCACAAGTACTGCACCGATACACTCGAGTAAAGTCACCAACTGAATAGACACTGCTTTGTTGACAACAGAAACTCACAGCTCTGCAATCAAAGTATGGGCCATGTGTCAAAATCTATTCTCTACCCACGTCTGGACACAACACTGACACAACAACCACATCATACAGACAGGTCAGATCTCTCTGACCAAACAGCACATTTACCATGGTGGTTTTACATCAGATAGATCCTCCCAGACTATAGATTCTGAAAAATATTTATTAGTTTTCTGCCCTAAAAGAGGATAGGTAATATGTTTCATTATTCTCAACACTTGATCTGTCTTGCCTAACCCTTGCTGGAGTTTATGTATATTGTTGGTCCCTAGACCCTGACTTGGGCGGGGGGGGTCTAGAGCAAATCCCTACTTGTTTGTAAGGCTAGATTTCGATATGGCAGTATCAAATCACTCAAACATGAAACAATATTCAAAATATATAAGGAAATAATTTCAATCTTACCAGATTATGAATAAATAACACAGAATTGCTAGCAAAACTCAGCTGAGCTGCTGGCTATAGTATGGCGTCCCTAAACTTCTTTCACTTTCTTTCATATGGAAATCACCACACTTTAAAATCTGTGTCTATCACTGAACAACTATTGAGAAATGACCCCAAATCCGCGTCTAAGCGCCGACAATATGCTTGTCTGTGGCCAATCACTGCCTAGGTTTTTTTGAATTTCAAATTTCCTACACTAAAGTCATTTCAGTCATGCTTCAGTCAAGTATGGATGTTTATCTGTTAGTCTGTCCGTCTCTACTTGCGTTTCTACAAAAATGTACTTGATTTTTGAACCAACCTTTCTCTCCCCTCCAAATTTTTGTCGTTAAAAGTTATTTTTAGACACAGCCACCACAATATCCCTTCTCTTCCATACTACGTAGATTTGAACACCTGCGTCTTAAGGTCGTGTTTTTGTGTGCAAATAGCGACACTTTTTAGATTCAATACAGTCTGTCGATGATGTGAACAACACTGTCTTTTGTCATTATCTTCAATATTATCTATCCGTCTGTAAAATTAAGAACATATTAGTTCACTGCTCAGAATGGGCCATCCGGCCAGCTAATTTTTATATTCCTAACATTAATATTAAGAAAAAAGTACTTTTTAAATTTTGTAATATTCCAAACATCTGCGTTTTAGCCGCTGAATTCAAATCAAGGGCTTGGTATTGCAAAAGCGTCCAATAAATGACTGTGGCGTAACATATCTATGGTCCCTTCTGTCGAGTTGCTTACTTTTTATGTCAACTTGGGAAACGTGACTTTTCTCCCTTCCCCCCCCCCCCCAATTGCGTCTCCTTAGCCTTTCTAGTCTCACGCAATCTTTCCAGTCATATTTTTTCCTTTTTGATCCGCCGTTCCCCTCCTGTCTAGCAAGTCAATTATTATGGAGGATGATGACCCGCGGTCTAGGCGATCATGTACTATTCGCAGCCTACGCATTATGTTTTTATCCTTAAATGTTATCTTTGGAGGGATTTTACCGTTGTATCTCTGTCAATTTCACTACACATCTCCCCACTTGAAAACATGCCTATGGCAAGTTCCAAAACCAGCGATACACATAGGTAAAATTACTCCTCACGTCTGCCACTACTCTAATTTTGATCACAGGGGTGCCGACTGAGGAAATCTGCACCGACGTTCAATTTGCCTGGGATATATTGGATACTGAACTGATAAGGTTGAAGCAATAAAGACCACCTCAGCAATCTTGCGTTTTCATGCTTAGCCTGAGATAAAAATACGAGAGGCTGATGGTCCGTCTCCACCACAAAAGTCCTACCATACAGATAGATTTGAAACTTCTTTATTGCCCAGATTAACGCTAAACATTCTTTTTCGCTTGTGGAGTATCCTTGTTCCGCCTTATTCAATTTGCGGCTTGCATAAGCGACTGGTTTCAGTTCCCCATCAGGTGAAGATGATCTTTGCAACAAAGCCCCCTCCGAGTCCTACATTACTTGCATCGGTTCTTAAGACAAAGTCCTGTGTCAAATCAGGCAGTTTGAGAATAGGCTTGCTAGTGAGTTTTTTCTTTTAACTCTTGGAACGCTAGTTCACATTGTGCAGTCCAAATAATTTTATCTGGAAGTCCCTTGCGAGTCAGATCAGTCAGAGGAGCACAAATAGCGTTAAAATTTTTGATGTATTTCTGATAAAATCCGCATAACGACACAAATGATCGCACGTCCTTTTTTGTTTGCGGCCTAGGTGCTCTCTGCAGTTTTTCCAAGTTCTTAGGATCAGGGGTCATATTACCCTGATATACAGTGTGTCCCAAGAATTCCAACTCTTTGCATCCAATACAACATTTTGTTGGCCTAGCAGTTAAGTTCGCCTCCCGAAGTCTATCAAACAACATCTCCAGAGCTTCAATGTGTTCTTCAAATGTCTCTGTGGCGACGAGAATATCATCCATGAAATTCGTGATACATGGGTTATTCAGGGGATCCAACAATTTGCGCATCATCCTGGAAAACACACTCGGAGCATTTTTCAGTCCGAATGGTAGCATATTGAATTCATAATGTCCATCCGAAGTGCTAAAAGCCAAATAAGGTCTCACTTCAGGCTTCACTGGGATCTGGTAATAGCCTTTACTAAGATCCACCTTTGAAAAGTATTTTGCCTTGTTCAGTCTGGCAAATAACTTTTTTGTGTCTGGTAATGGATCCACTTGTCCTTCTGTGACAGCATTCAGTTTCCTGTAATCTATGCACAGTCTGTGTTCCCCAGACGGTTTTCTCAACAAAACGACACTAGAACTAAAAGATGATTCACTGTGCGAAATAATCTCCTCCTTCAACAAATACTCTATTTCTTCCTTCAATGCCTTCTCCTTCGCGAACGGAATAGAATAGGCTCTCATACAGATTGGGTTTGAGTCTACCAGTTTCATGTCATACTGTAGCAAATTTGTATGGCCTGGTTTATCTGTTAATACATCTGTATGTTCCTCCAGAACCTGTTGAACTCTCTCCCTCTGGTTTTTAGTCAGGTGCTTACTGACTTTTACCTGTGCTGCGGTTTCACAAGGATGTAATGGGTATTCATGTGAGGTGAGTGGTTCTTTTTGCATCTGGGTTGCAATAGCCAAGGTCAATAAGGGGGTGCTTTCCTGGAGTGGTCTGTCCAGATACTTCTTTAACAGGTTTACATGATAAACTTTTTCCTTCCCCTTTTTGTCAATTTTATAGTTTGTTCTAGACACCTTCTCTAGAACCGTATATGGACCTTGCCAACCAATTTGTAATTTATTCTGGTTTCCGGGTAGTAGAAGCAGCACCTTCTCTCCGACTGCCAGTTCCCTGTCCTTTGCCTTCCTATTAAAATATGCTGCATTTTTCTTCCTGGCTTGCTTCAAATTATCATTTGCCAGTTTCCATCCAGCTTTCAAACGATTGGTCAGTTCGTTCACATATTGATAAGATGAGGTAACAGTCTCTTCCGCCTTCTCATCTGTCCAGGTCCTTAATAGGGCTTCTAATGGACCTTTTATTGGCCTCCCAAATAGCAGAGTTGCGGGAGCCATCCCGGTTTGAAACTATGTGGTACCTCCCGATACGCAAACAATGCGGCGGGCAGGAATTGATCCCACAGATCCGGTTTTTCGTGTGCCAGCTTTCTCAGGATAGAAATGAGAGTCCCGTTGAACCTCTCTACCTGGCCGTTCCCTTGTGGATGGTACGGACTACAATGAAAGTGTCTGGCTTGAAATAGCTTAAAAACTTCTTCCGTTAGTTTCCCCTTGAACTGAGAACCATTATCCGTCAAGATTTGATGCGGGAATCCTAATCGGGTAAATATTGTAAGTAGTGCCTCTGCTACATGTTTTGAATCAATTGATGGCAGGGCTACCGCCTCTCCCCACATAGAACAAGTGTCCACCAGAGTAAGGATGTAACTGTTCCTCCTCTTGGTCCGAGTGAGAGGTCCTACAATATCCACTGCAACCCTCTCAAAAGGTGTTCCCACTATGGGCATTTCCCCTAGAGTTGCAGGAGCAGTCCAGTGCTTTGGAGCTACCCTTTGACATTCTGGGCAGGATTTGACATATCTTTTTATATCCTCCGTTATCCCTGGCCAGAAGTAATGACAAGCTATACGCTGTCCTGTGGCGCTGATCCCCATGTGACCACTGAAGGGAATCGCCTGCCCGAGTTCCATCACTTTATCTCTATATGAAGTGGGAAGAACCAGCTGGTTGTGACCATTTGTTCCAGTTCCGGCCTTCCTGTATAAGAGTTTGTTCTTCATGAAATATTCCCCCTTGCTCGGAGGTGTGTGGCATTTGGGCAATTTTTTAAAACATGACTTGAGTGTCCTATCCTCAGCCTGCGCCTTCCTCATCTCCTCTGGATGAGCATTTATAGGTTCACCTTCTTCCTCCTTCTTCTGTGACCTGGTCTGCACTGTCGCCATGATCACAGGTTTCTCGGGATTCCCCAAGAAGACGTATCTACACCCCAATATCAGAGGGTAGATTGGTTCATCTATCACTGCTGCTCTGATTTCTCCTTCCACATAGCGAGTTTTCACCGTTATCCCTGCGATGGGAAGTGTCATGAGTGGTATGTCCTTAGTCGCCCCTTGTATTTCCACTGTTTCTGTGGTATACTGACTTGGGTCCACTAGGCTAGACTTCACAACTGAATCATAATCCAAACCTGTATCATAAAGGCACCTTATGGTGACCCCATTACAAATAACATCCTCACAAACTGGGGGGGGTGATAAGGTTCCTGTTGTCCCTTAGGATTAACCTTTAATCTTTGCGTCCCCGACTTCATTGCAGCAATGTTTGAAGGTTTCCTTCTACAAAATTCGGTGTTATGGTTATCCTTCTTGCACCATTTACACCATCTTTTTCCTTGGTTCAACGGTTTTCTTTCATTGAACTTTTGGTCATTGAACTGTGAGTTTCTGTCGCGATAGTCATTTCTTGGCCGCTCAAAGTTTGTCCTACCTTTATTTCCCTGCTCTCTATTATCAAATTTATTAAATTGCTGTGGAGCTTTAAAATTGTCTATGTGCTTCTTTTTAGCACCACTTACCTCTGCCTGGGCTGCCTGATACCTCTCAGCAACATTTAAAATTTCCCCCAACTTCTCTGCACCTTGTTCCATGAGAAATTTTCTCATGTCTGGAGCCATGGACTCTCTCAATTGCTCAATCATGATCATTTCTTTAAGATCTTGGGTCTTCCCCAGAGCCGTCCATTTCTCCAAATAGGTTTCTTAGTCTAGCAGAGATATTGGTGGTATGTCTCCCCAGACAACAGTTTGGGCATTTCTAAATTTCTTACGATAAAATTCACCATTCTTCTCGTACCTTAATAACAAAGCCTGCTTTAACATGTCATAATTGTCTTGGTCTTCCCTGTTCATTTTGGCAAATACTTCATAAGAAGTACCTCTCAATCCTTGTGATAGCTTTAAACTCCACCTCACTCTCTCTAACCCATATGTAGTAGCTAATAACTCAAAACGTCCTAGGTACCCCTCTATGTCATCGTCTTTTTCAACAAAATGGTCTAAATGAAACCCCATAGCTGAGTTTGAGGCTCCCAGACTGGGCGTAGCATCCGAGGCAAAAGGGCTGGCACCATTTTCAGGAGCCTGGCCTTGTAATTCCAGCTTCCTTAGTCGTAATTCGTGCTCCCTTTGCAACCTTCTATCTTCTGCCTCCCTTTCGGCAGTCAATCTTTTTTCTTCTGCCTCCCTTTGCTGTCGTTTTTCTTCTGCCTCAATCTTCAGCCTCTTTTTCTAATCTCCTTTCTTCCCGTTCAATATATTTATCACATTCAGCCGTTACGTATTGAATTAAAATTTGACCATCCATTCCCATCTCCTTCGCGGTGAGCACAGCAGCTGATCTAAATTTTGCCAGCTCCGCCATACTTTTTAGACAATATAATAATATACAAGCTAAATCTCTAACCAGTAAATACACTAAGTACTTCTTATGACTATAGTCTAACCAATTCTAACTAACCAGTTAACTAATTAATTATTACTGGCTGTGAAGATTCACCAACTTTTATCTGCAGGGACACTTTTAATTTTAAAGGAAATTTTACAATTTATTTCCCTACTTTTATTTCTCCCACCAGGAGATCCTAATATTACTGTTGGGCTAATTATCCCTGGACAAGACCCCAATTTATGTAGTTGTGTTGATGGTATTGTATGATGGTGATATTACTAAATGTAATTGTATGAGGCCAGCTGTGAAGGCTCCTGAGATAAAATGTAGTTGAGAATTGTCAGAAGGCCTTTCTTGCTACCACTTCGACCTCACACTTAATTTTTTTTAATGAATGTGGCTACGTAAAGTGTCTAGGGTTATGATATGTAGTGTGGTGTAATAGGTTATAGATATACCCACAGATATTTAACAAGACTAATAATATTAATAAATGTTAAAATACACTGAACTAACTCACGTGTGTAAAATTTTTTGATAAAATTATATTATATTTATTTTGTTCTGGATCAATTTTTTAGGTTGACCAGAACTTAAAAGGATTTAGAGATTATGAAAGAAATGCATGGAATATTATATCATAAATGCAATAGTGTACATATATATGTACTATACTAGTTAGTTTTATTAAAATGTTCTAGTAGTCATCTACTTGGGAGGATAGTTAATGTTTGTGCTGTTGGGGTGGCCTCATCACACCTGTCTATATTGACTACACAGTGTCCAGAAAATGGTGGGAATTTTTATGGGGTATTAGTAACTACAAAGCGTTGGTGAATGTCCAGCAGACCAGAGGCTCACTCATCTTGTAGTTGTAGCTCTGGTGCTGAAATCAGGTGGTCCCACCTCTCCGTGCTGGCGGCAATAATGGTGGTCTCTGTCACAAGTACTGCACCGATACACTCGAGTAAAGTCACCAACTGAATAGACACTGCTTTGTTGACAACAGAAACTCACAGCTCTGCAATCAAAGTATGGGCCATGTGTCAAAATATATTCTCTACCCACGTCTGGACACAACACTGACACAACAACCACATCATACAGACAGGTCAGATCTCTCTGACCAAACAGCACATTTACCATGGTGGTTTTACATCAGATAGATCCTCCGAGACTATAGATTCTGAAAAATATTTATTAGTTTTCTGCCCTAAAAGAGGATAGGTAATATGTTTCATGATTCTCAACACTTGATCTGTCTTGCCTAACCCTTGCTGGAGTTTATGTATATTGTTGGTCCCTAGACCCTGACTAGGGCGGGGGGTCTAGAGCAAATCCCTACTTGTTTGTAAGGCTAGATTTCGATATGGCAGTATCAAATCACTCAAACATGAAACAATATTCAAAATATATAAGGAAATAATTTCAATCTTACCAGATTATGAATAAATAACACAGAATTGCTAGCAAAACTCAGCTGAGCTGCTGGCTATAGTATGGTGTCCCTAAACTTCTTTCACTTTCTTTCATATGGAAATCACCACACTTTAAAATCTGTGTCTATCACTGAACAACTATTGAGAAATGACCCCAAATCCGCGTCTAAGCGCCGACAATATGCTTGTCTGTGGCCAATCACTGCCTAGGTTTTTTTGAATTTCAAATTTCCTACACTAAAGTCATTTCAGTCATGCTTCAGTCAAGTATGGATGTTTATCTGTTAGTCTGTCCGTCTCTACTTGCGTTTCTACAAAAATGTACTTGATTTTTGAACCAACCTTTCTCTCCCCTCCAAATTTTTGTCGTTAAAAGTTATTTTTAGACACAGCCACCACAATATCCCTTCTCTTCCATACTACGTAGATTTGAACACCTGCGTCTTAAGGTCGTGTTTTTGTGTGCAAATAGCGACACTTTTTAGATTCAATACAGTCTGTCGATGATGTGAACAACACTGTCTTTTGTCATTATCTTCAATATTATCTATCCGTCTGTAAAATTAAGAACATATTAGTTCACTGCTCAGAATGGGCCATCCGGCCAGCTAATTTTTATATTCCTAACATTAATATTAAGAAAAAAGTACTTTTTAAATTTTGTAATATTCCAAACATGTGCGTTTTAGCCGCTGAATTCAAATCAAGGGCTTGGTATTGCAAAAGCGTCCAATAAATGACTGTGGCGTAACATATCTATGGTCCCTTCTGTCGAGTTGCTTACTTTTTATGTCAACTTGGGAAACGTGACTTTTCTCCGTTTCCCCCCCCCCCAATTGCGTCTTCTTAGCCTTTCTAGTCTCACGCAATCTTTCCAGTCATATTTTTTTCTTTTTTGATCCGCCGTTCCCCTCCTGTCTAGCAAGTCAATTATTATGGAGGATGATGACCCGCGGTCTAGGCGATCATGTACTATTCGCAGCCTACGCATTATGTTTTTATCCTTAAATGTTATCTTTGGAGGGATTTTACCGTTGTATCTCTGTCAATTTCACTACAGGGTGTACAATACATAGCTTGTGATCCCTTAATATCTCTTACAACATCTTATACAGGGTTTTTCGTTCATACAATAGATAGGGTGTGCTTACTCTAGCACTGAAACCTGTGGATAAATTCTTTCTAACATTCTCTACATGATTTTACATAATATTTAAACATTTATGGCACTGCAAAAGCCAATATCCCTTCTGGGTTACTGCATTGACATGCGCAAAATTTGTAAGCCACTAGCAAACATTTTATGCCTTTCTTTCACTCCGAAAGACTGCATTCCTATTTTGGCTATCGTAACACAAATTGTGGCCTGCATGTTAATTAAATCAATACAAATACTTATTGTGCCTTACTTTCAAACATGAATATCACATATCATAAGCTTGACTTTGGCAGTTAATGGGTTCTACCACTGCTTTAAGTGTCCAGACGGTGAAAGCTTTGGTCACACAGGCTCTCCTGCTGATGTCAGCTTTAGATAGTTTTAATTTCAAATGGCGGTTGTTGCCAGCGAAATGTTAAATTTTATTGCCCCAAGCTACCCTACGCCTTAACCAATCACAACGCGTGTCAAGAAATTTCTACTTTTCTCACGCAACCAAATTGAGCAGTTGATAAGTGTGTTTGTTCGTCTGTCTCAATTTTTATTTATACAATATCTTTGTTATTAATTGGTCAATTTTTAATATTAAAAGTGATTATTAAAAGGACAACGGTCCTCTATCTTCCTATATAGGTTTCCTTTACCCATTTATCCCCGTTTTCATCTTGGTAATTAGCGCTACCCTTCAAGACATCCCTGTTTTTTTTCTAATTTATAGTGCTCTGTTCACTGAACTAAAATATTAATAAAATAATTTTCTAAGGCCAGATAATTTATTATAAGGGCAAATTTTATGATATATATTAACCAATATTACCAACGGGCTGATCACCCGTTTGCCAGTCACTTCGATTACGGAAACAACAGCAAATGGATTGATTTGCCGTTGCCCTAAAGAGGCCAATAGGCGTGATGGGAAACAATGGCAAAGAAAACCTATCTGCTGTTGCCCTAAGACGCCACTAGGCGTAATGGCCACTGACTGCTTTGACGGTCGGTGGCTAAGGACGGAAGAAGAAGATGAAGATTAACCAATATTAGCGCTACCCTTCAAGACATCCCTGTTATTTATAAAGAAATAAATTATCTAAGTTTCTTTTCAAACGCACAAGTTAGGCTTGATTTCCATTGTAATCCACCTTCTCTCTCCCCTATAAAACGAGGCAACAAGTTGGTTCGTGCCACGCTTTACGGCTTTCGTCATAAATATTGGGAAGGGTCGAGCGTGTGCGTGTGTGTTTGGGAAAGGGGGGGGGGGGGGGTGGTATTTTTACGCTTGGCGTTAGAAAATTCAAATTCTTTATTTTAAATGTTAGCGGTTTGATTTGACGATGGCCTTGAGACCAAGGTCAAACATGGAATTTATTTATAGATTTTTAACTGTAATAGTGGAAAATTCAAATTATTTTGTCCAATTTTTAGCGGTAAGTTTGACCTTGCCCTTGGCAATTTTTCAAATATAGTAGTAGTGGTTTATAGGTTGTGAATTTACGTTACTAGATTTTTTAATCGGGGAAATTTGAGCGGGGTGTTACATGGAGTTACTTTACTACACTGGGACCACACCATGTGCCATGTACTTGATAGTTACAAGACGTAAATTATTTGATTTTAAAACCGTTGTTCCTTGGAATTGAAACAATGACTTCAGCTTAGGTAATTTTCTTAGTTTTATCGGTACTTGTGTCCAGGTTAGGCTTAAGGGTAGTGGGGTCCATTCCAACCGTAACTTTTAAAACCCAAAACTTTTTTTCCCCACGTTTTCATGGTGAGATTTAACAAGACTCCGTAAATATATTATAATGACTGATTCTTCGTTAAGCCTTCCTCAAGCTCTCTCTCGCGCCGTCTCGCTCTCAATCTGTCTGTCTGTCTGTCTCTCTCTCTCTTACTGTTTCTGTCGCTGCTACTGCTTCCCATTCCCACTTCCTTCGTCTCCCGATCATTTCTTAGCTCGGGGGATAACTCTATACTCGAGCTCACATATGCACACGTGTAACTACAAAACTGTTTATAGACATCCCCACCAGCCAAAGAGCATTAGAAACGCCACTGGGCCTAAGCATATGTGCTTTTTTTCTGTATAATGTGAGTTGAAAAAAATCCCGACATTATCCCGAAAAGCTACTGTGTATATTTGTAACACACTGACCAATGAACCATGAAATGATTGTAAGGTATGCGTGGTCTTTATAATGTGTGTTCAATTTAGCAGTCACAGTACAATGCGCACCATTTCCGTATTTTCCCGAAAAGCTGGTTCGGTTGTTTCATTGATTACAAACTTTCATAAAGACAATTATTAATGTGTCGATAATCTGCTTTTAAAGAGCACAGATATTATGAAAAATTTTCAATTTTTTTTTTGCTTCTTCATGAGGAATAAAGGGACAACCTGCAGTTGGCTCCCCTGTAAGAAGCTTGCGAGGCGCGTCCCATTCAACCTAGACGGTTATATTAGGGCGCATGTCCAAATATAAACGACCTTTAGATCCGGAGAATTTTTGAAGCTTGCGCCACACACTTGTCGTCTTATACTTAGGGTCGACATTAAGGTAGGGCGGCCGGGGCGACCACCCTGGGCGCTAAGAGTTGGGGGCGCCGGAGCGGGCGAGCTCAAAAGTATTTTTTCATAAAGGAGCTCTTCTTTTCTTCAGCGGTAAAACAACTGGCCCAGGGCAACGCACGCACAGTAAATTGTTTCACAAGACACCACTAAGACCAAAGTGTAAAACTGTTAGCGTTCTAAGTTGCTGTGGTATGTGTGTGTGTGTGTGCGCGCGCGAGTGTGTTTGTAAGTAATAACTATCTAAACACTCATCTGTGATTATATTCCCGAATCTTATTTAATTTCCCAACAGATTTTAATTAACATTCACGGCTAGATGTATGGGGGGAGGGATGTATGTCAAACTACTCGCACCGGGCGCCAAATACTCCGAGGCTAGCCTTTATTACAGTGGTGGGTCTTATAACAATGTTACGCATTATTTAGAAAACCCAACGTTTAGGATTTCCTCGCTTAGATTGTGTAATTAATCTCTATAGCCCTAAAAGCGAACAATAGATATATTGTTTATGTTATTGCACGGATTATGGCATGATTGTTCACCCTTCTTTTACACCTTTCTTTTTAACCGCAACTTTTGTGATCGAAGTCACCTGTGATTGAAATTTAACTGCGGTAATGGTTCTTCTGAAACGTGTAGTTCCGGGGGTGGGGGGTGGGGGGGGGGGGGGGGGGGGGGAGTCGCTGAAGAGACACTGAAAGAATAGAAATACTGTACGCACATACAATGTTGTTCAAGGCCATTAATATGAGGTTGTGTATAGGGCTAGCAACCTCAACACCTGGAACAAATTGCCACAGAAACGACTACTACAAGAGCATGTGATGCTTGGTGCAGGCTTCCTGCAAGAGGACCAGCTCCAGTGACGGCTCCATGTTCCTAAGGATAGTAAAGGAAAAATGATGATGATTATGATGATGATGATGATGATGATTATGATGATGATTATGATGATGATGATGATGATTATGATGATTATGATGAGGATGATGATACATTTCAAGAATTAGGGAATTATCTACAATAAAATTGTACAATATTGACAAATCTAGGACCGGCTTTAGAAAGTGCGGGGCCCAATTAGGATAGTTTCGACAGGGTCCTGACTTGGATGACTTAAAAAAAAGAAAACACAACAATTTGCATTCCTTTTCTTGTATTATTTACTCTCCATGACTACCATGCATAGCAACAAAACGAGTAAGTCACCCGACAAAACATGGCGGACAATAATTATGTTGTGATCATCTGATGCATGCCCTGATGACGACTGTGATTATTCATTTCCACTAGCTTCATAAGTACGGTAACAATGTGGCACGAAAGCAAATAAGCTTCATCTGTGCTATATATATATATATATATATGATGGAGACACTAAATCAAAACTTACCCGACCTGCGTAATATAAATTATGGAAAAATTCCAGAAATTTTGTAAACGAAAAGCAACAGAAGCAGGAATATTTATAAATTAAAAAAAAAAAAAATGCGTCCGGCACCATAAAGTATATTGGGGAAAAAATGTGCATTGTTTTAACAGGAGCGCAATTTAATCCCCCTGGCCGGAAACACGACATGAAAAAAGACTGCAACTTTAGTGGGAAAGGTGGAGATAATAATATGACTGAGAAATAATACATTTATGATAATTGAATTAAATGTTACGTATATTGTGTTGCATATCATAAATAACAAGTTGATTAAGAGGAACCTTATTGTACCCATCATCAAAGTGTTTTTACAAGTAAGTTTCCTAGCTTTTTTTTTTGTTTGTTTGTTCGGCGAAATCTGTCAGTATTTTGCCTAACTCTAAGCTTTTCATCACTTCACTTCACGTTCAGTTGTCATGATTGTCAGTCTGTTTAATCGGTCTTCCTGCATCGATGAAATATTTTAATTAGATATAGTTTTCAGAAGCTCATTCTCTGCTGAGGCCACTGTTACTAGAGTAATCACAAAAATTGAAATTCTTATAAATACGTATGAGAAGGCTGATGACCGAACATAATATGCAAGAAATTGATGCATTTGTTTGGGCGTTTCCATAATCACATGGTAAAATTAGCTGTAACGTTTCCAATTCTCCACAACGTCAAATAGACCGCAATGTCTGTTATACTTGGACATACGCCCTAATATAACCAATAGTCCCTGTGTCTAGGTTGAAAAGGAAGCGCCTCACCAAAACGAGGCCAAAAAAAAAAAATTGTTTCCTGACTTTACAGTCGAAACTTTTTTTTTTTTTTTTTTTTGCACCAGTTTCATATCTGTCATTACCTTGCGCGGGACCCTTCTAGGCGCGAGGTCCGATTCCGAAGAATTGGTGGAATTAGTTTAAAGCCAGCCGTTGGCAAAACTATCATTAATATGTAAACGTTTAATTTTTGTAAAATCACATGATAGGAAGCTCAACAAGGAATTCCTCGCCGCATATGAAAACCCATCTGTTTAATCTGTGAAGAATTATAAGTATTAAGACAAATTAATACAGTTATTTGGACATAATACTGTAAATAGCTTACCAGACCAAGGGATCTTTTATATTTAGACATGCGCCCTGATATAACCTATGGTCCTGTCTAAGTAGATCGGGATGCCCCTCGCCAAAACGAGGCGAAAAACTCGTAAACAAATAAGTACTGTGGGGGTCGGAAACTGAGTTGGCAGCTAGCTACAGGGGTCATTACACGTAAACACTTCGTGAATTCAAACAAAAGTCGGTAAGAACGAATCTTGTGGCACTTCATGGTCTAAGTTAGCGAAAGTCTAAAACAAGAACCGGTTTAAGAACTTAGGTTGGGAGCCGCGCTGGTGTAATAGCTACGGCGTTGTACTGGCGACCAGGTTTTCATGGTTCAAACCCGGGCGTCAGCGTTTGAAGGAATGTTTACGACCGGAAATTTGACTGAATAACCTGAACGGCTCCTGCACATAAATCCCGTGTGGATGGGAAGGAGAGAAGCTCCTGACCGGGTTGGAAGGAAAGTCCACTGACCCCCAGCCTCGCAATGACATGTCATTGGGCCAAAAGAGCTGGAAAGCTCTAGTGCCGCTGGTTAGAGAAAAAAAAGAACTTAAGTAAATCTACTACGAGACTAAGCAAGCAGATGGCTATAGTAAGGTTTCTCAGTAAGTGGTGCTCTGTGGACACAACCATAAGCTGTGCTTAAGAATATCTGATCAGGACTGTAATTAAATCTGATATGAACCTTGTCTGAATACGTGACTTTTCCGCGGTATTCCAATCCTGATTTTATTCACTATATACGAGTACGTTGTAAGCAGGGCCGTGGAGTCCGGAGTTATGGAATCGGTCATTTTATAGTGGAGTCGATATAAAATGTCCCAAGTCCGACTTCGAATTTTACGAGACTTAAGTCAAGGCAGATCCACGTTTAATCCATGCAGGAGGGGAGGGGGGCGCTTAAAAAAAATTGAAATAAAATTTTAAAGTAGTAGAACTCTTAAAACTACTTTGAAGTTAAAGTACATACATTTTTACAGAATGTAGGAAAATTTCAGTTACTTCTGATCATAAATAAAGTGTTTATCACAATCAGAAATTTGATGGCACATTTAGAAAAAGCACACAAGAAATGAAAATAAACTATGTACACTGTCAATTTCCCCGTCATTGTTAAAATGAAACTACTTTGCCTCATGGTGTTTGGCAAATCAGTCATTTGTGTGCAGGTGTGGATGATTTGTTATTTTGTATTACTGTATGAATGAATGAATAGTTTAATATGTAGGCTACGAAAGTTGCGTATTCATTTATTCACACACATACCAAACATATACATATAACTCCATATATGTGCATATTGTTATGCCATATCTTTCTTTCTTAATCGGAACCTCTTCTACCCCGTAAACAGGGCGTGGAGGGGAACCACAAGGCTCCTGGGCAAAACATGCAATCAGAATGTTTGACAAACAGGCGATTAGCCCCATTGTGCGTTATGCCATATGACTAGTTAAAACAATTCTAGTCTGAGTCGGACTTCTAAAATTTCCTGAGTGAGAAAATGTTATGGCCGACTCCATAACCCTGGTTGTAAGTGATGCAATTTTTGGCGACATGGTCAGAATAATTAGCGGTATTTCTTAGGAGTCCGCGCCTCCGAAACATATTTGTAAATAACAGAATACTCTCTCCGAAGACGGCGAGTACCTACCTATAACACATAAGGAAGGGAAACCCGAGGCCTCTAAACAGTAAATTAAAATATTAGACAAACATAAAGCTATGTTTTCAGGCACTCGTAAGAAATAAAGAAGTAGAACACTAGACAACAGAAAAACAACAGACGTGAGTGGCTTACTGAATGGCGAGAGGACACCTGTCAGCGTTCAGGGAAAATAGGATACTCCGTAAAATCAGTCTCAGGTTAAAACATACTGAACTGAGATTTCGCCTCGAGTAATAGCGGGCGTACAGTACGTTAAAAAAAAAGAAAAAAAAAAAAAAGGACTGTTGTAAAAGGGGGAAAAGGGGGGGGGGGGGGCAAGTAATATAAACAAAAAGGACAATAGATTGAGAAGTTTTACATATGGGCGATAATTTCATTTTTTTTTTTAAATGAATGTTTCCACACTTTCTTTACGTCCTCTGTCATGTTATCATTCATTCATTCATTCATAACCCTCCACTCCCAAAGGAGCATAGGCCTTCAACAAACACATGCCAAGTCCTCCTGTCACGTGCCATCATCTCAAGTTCTTTCCATGTTCTCCTCATCATTTTCACCTCTGTTTCCAACTCTCTTCTCCATGTACTTCTTGGTCTTCCTCTGCCTCTCTTGCCCTGCGGGTTCCAGAACAAGGACTGCCTTGTAATGCTATCAACAGGTTTCCTCAGTGTGTGTCCTATCCATCGCCATCGTCTTCTTCTCATCTCTTGTTCCACTGGCACTTGTCTAGTTCTTGTCATCAGTTCTACGTTGGTAACCTTGTCATACCATTTTAATCCCTCTATTCTACGCAAGCACCCATTTATGAAAGTCTGTAGCTTTTTGGTTGTTGTCTTTGTGGTTCTCCATGTCTCAGAGCCATACAATAGGACTGACTTCACATTTGAGTTGAAGATTCTTATTTTCGTGTTGGATCCTATTTCTCTTGATCTCCATATATTTCCCAATGCAATGAAAGCTCCTCTTGCCTTTTGTATTCTTATTTTGATATCGCTGTCTGTCCCTCCAACTTTGTCTATATTACTGCCAAGATACGTATATGATTCTACATCTTGTATTGGTGTTTCTTCAAGTTCAACCCTATTATCATTACCTGCAATGTTATCATAGCCTATCTATATTTCTGAAATGTTTAAACAAATAAGGAGGGGAAACCCGAGGCCTGTAAACAGTAAATAAATAAATAAAACACAAAGGTATGTTTCAGGTGCTCGTGAGACATAAAGAAGTAGAAAACTAGACCGTAGAAAAAAAAAAACAACAACAGAAGTGATAGGCTTACCGGGAATCGCTCCCGTAGCTACGCGGTGGTGTCGTTCGGAAGGTCCTGGGTTCGATTCCCGGTAATTTTATCACTTCCGTTGTTTTTTCTGTTGTCTAGTTTTCTACTTCTTTATTTCTTACGAGTGCAAGAAAATATTACTTTGTGTATTTTTTATTTATTATATTTCTCATCTTTGTCTCTATTCTGTAATTGTAACTTCTTCTTCTTCTTTGATCCATAGCCGCCGACCATCAAAGCAGTCAGTGGCCATCACGCCTGGTGCCGTCTTGTAGGGCAGCAACACATTGATTGCACTTTGTTCGGTCGGCGGCCATCCTTCGTGCAGTGCCCCAACTCTGGTTCATTCTTTGCATCTCGGTTTCCACAGTTCTCCGCCAGGTTGTTTTTGGTCGGCCTCTCTTTCGCTTTCCTTCGGGGGTCCGAAGTATAGCTGTTCTTGTAATGGTATCAGGGGCCCTTCTGAGGACGTGGCCAACCCAACTCCAGCGTCTGCCAGCTATGATGGTGTGCATGTCCTCCTGGTTGCTCCGAATGAGTAGTCCTTGGTTGTTGTAATTGTAACGGATGAAGGGTATTACCCGAAATGTTTCGCGTTTCTAGTTTATCGTCCATTTGTAAAACGTATCATACTATTTCCCTTCTTTTTTTATCACATTTTTATTTCTAAAATGTTGGGAAGCTTTCGTACAAGGTATGCAGTAATATAATCGACGGACATTGTTTCTAGGTTGAACTTGTAAGATTTTACCAAAAGAATGTGACACAAGAAGACAACATATAAACAGATATAATTCTTTAGTCGTAACAAACAACTTCAGGAAACTTTACAAAAATAAAAGAATTTCTAGATCTTCTCTTATATTCAAACTGAGAATCATCAAGTAATATACTCTTCACTACTGTATGATGTAGAAACGTGGACAATGAACAAGCAATTGGAAGAAAGAATTTAGCCCCTTGAGATGTGAATATATAGAAGAATGGAGCCCATCTCATGAAAAGATGAGAAAACGAATAAACAGGTACTACAAAATGTAGGAATTAAAATGTAATTAATGAACGAGATCAAAATTAGACTGCTAAAATGTTTGGGCCATATCAAAAGACATAACACCTTGCTGAAGACCACAATGGGAGGTAGAGTTGAAGGTAATTGTGCATGGGGAAGGCAGCGCCTTAAGTGGGAAGATAACATCAAGTGATAAACTGGAAAGAGTCTATCAGATTACACCATCAAGACAAGAGACAGAAAACGTTGGATTTTCATTGCAGTCGACCTTCGATGTGGAGATGGCAGCTGATCTGATCTGATGAGATCTTCATTCATAGGTAACATCTGCTGCAGGTTCCATATTGATGCTTGATTTGTAAAAGACTTCCGTGTCTCTTGCTGCAATAATACATTTTGAACACAGGAGTCGGCACAAGATAGATCCCGATCTTTTTGGAACACCCCAGGCGATGATTTAGTATATCTTCCTGTGACGGAAGGTGAAATATAAAAAGAATTTTAAAGCTAGAAAAATATCGGACAAACTCTACCACAGGCGATTAGAAGCGGATTTTTTCCCCTCATTTTCCTCATTCCCAGCGAAAACTCACGAGCTAGTAAACAAACTTCACTTTAATCGTAAACTGCGAGAGATAGTAACACAATCTTTTATTTGTAGTGAAATTGCCTTTCGGAAAAATATCATTTAATTTGAATTTCCCACAAATATATTGATGGAATTGCATGAAGCGAATCGTCTGGCAGATATAATCGTTACAGACTACACCTATTCCAAATTCCAAATTACGGTACCGTACTCTGAAAAGTAAAACAAGACATAATTTTCCCAAGGCAGATCTTTAGAAAGCCAGGTGTTTCCAAAGGAGAGTTCTAAACTCCTGGGCTGCCTGCCACTGCTTTAACAGATTACTTCCCGACAAAGTGTGTTTCTTTTTAACTTACCGCAACATTTTGTTACCAAAAAGTTAACTTTCACTCGAGACTGAAATCACTGCGCGACAACTTTTACAATTTCCACTCTCGTCGGGTCCCCGATTCGGCTTCCGCCAATCTTGTTATTACAACCCACGGCGGGCGTTTATTATGCTATTATGCCCAAACATTTGTTATTTCTGCCTGCGCTCGTGCGTCAAACTTTTGATAATGAGCGTCGTTGTAATCTTAACTTCGTGGTATGTTTGGGTTTTCCGTGTTAGGTGTTTAAAATGTATACTGACTCTGTAACACCTGGTCACTAGTTACCACAGTATCTAATTCTAAAAGGTAAAGGAAGTCCTAAAGCAGATACCTGCGCAGGTGAGTGATGTGTCAGAGACTTGACCTTACTAAGTACAATTTTTTTAACGAGGTTGGGAGACCAGTTCACTTTCTCGCCGCCTTTACCTCCCGTAACTCAAGAGAAGAGTCAGGTAGGCTGCGTATTTTCTGCTGGGCAGACTGGAGCGTCACTTAAAGCTGCCAGATTTCAATCTCGGAACCCGATTACTTTGCCGCGAGAGACAAGCGCTCTAACTACTTAGCTGATAGTACGATCATTAGACTATTTAACCAAGCGGAAATCGTTTCCCTGAAGTTTGATTCTCGCAAGCGTATATATTATATAAATTTTTAAATTTCGCTTGTATGCGATTCCAAAAATAGTAATTTTGTAACAATTAACAGTGTTATGTTTTACCTAAACAAATGTAATGCATGTGTGAAAATTATGTTCGGAAAGAGAAGACAATTAACGTTTGTTAAGTACATTCCATATGTTTTGCAGGTAGCTATGAAACGCTGAAAAGTTTGATTCCTTACTGGTTGGATTTACATGGTAAATTAGTCCCAAAGTAAGTATGATTGTTATTAATTATTTCATTACTTTCATCGCTAATGTTACTAGGCTACCTGATTTTTTGTTGTTGTAACAAATGAGATTTGTCGTATCGATTTTGTTAAGACATTATTATTGCATGGCTCTGAAACATGGACTGTGAAAACAACGACAGAGATGTTACAGACTTTTATAAATGAGTTTATGAGACTTGGTACGACTTGATCACCAGTTTGGAACTGATGATAGGAATCAGACAAGCGCCAGTGGAACATCATCATTATGTCAACTCCTAAGCATAAAGGAGCATAGATCAACGCTCGCACGTGTAACGTCATATTGCTGCTGGATGACAGCACCTAACAACCTGCGCCAGGGCTGACAACACAGGATTACAGCTAAGTCCATAAAGCATACGGATTATTTTCCTCCAGATATCTCTCAGAGACCATCCTCAGAATATCAAACAAAACTTTCACCCAAATAATAACGGAACTATATTTAAAGTGCCTTCCAGACTATTACAAAGTGAACATTACATTCAACAACGTTAGGCAACTCTCATGATAGTCACACTGGCAGTATGACACACATTCGTGAAACCTGTTGATAGCAAGTCAAGGCAGTCCTTGTTCTGGAATCGCCTTATGACAGAGAGGTGGGGACCGAAACATATTTGGAGAGGAGAACTGCAGATGGAAGCAAAAGGGATAAAGACAACATAGAAAAACCTTGACCTAACGGCACAGAACAGAAGAACTTGGTGAGTGTGTGGAAGACCTTTGTTCCTCAATGAGCCAAAGGATGACAATGATAACGACTGCTTGTCATCATTTTTTTATTTAGGCGCTGACACAGGCACATATAGGATCATCATTTTGTCATTTAGGCGCTGACACGGGCACATACAGGATCATCATTTTCCTTGGCGCTCTATGCAAAGCCAGAAGCCAGCAGTGTAGTTGGTCCCGCAGTAAGCCTGCACGAAGCATTCATACGCTCCTTACATGATGAGGTTACCAGGCGCCATGTACAACGTTATACTAGTCGGCTTATACGGCATGCCTGAGGGTACAGCAGTTCTATTTGTTTCTTTGTCTCTTCAGTATAAATCCTTGTCATCATCATCATCATCATCAACCTCATCATCATCATCATCATCATCATCATCAACCTCATCATCATCATCATCAACCTCATCATCATTTTAATTTTGGCTCCCTATGGAGCATGTAGTCGGTGCTACAACCACTGCAAGTTTTATGTACCAACTTCCTCTATGGCCCGGGACGCCAGATGGTTTTAGCATTAACAGTTTTGGTTTCGTGCTGTAAATCCGGAATAATATGTTTCAAACATGTTATAGGGGCGCCAAAGCTTAGCTTTCCCCAGGGCGCTAGCAATCTTAGAACCGGCTCTGACTTCATCTGGCAAGAAGCCTTCACCAAAGTATTAATGTGTGTTTTTGTTAGCGGTGTTTCCGTAGCTCTTTGTTTCACCTACCCCATGCTTTATCTCAGCTTAGTGGTCTTTTACGACATGTGTGAGGGTGCAGTCGTTATATTCTTTCTTTGTCTCCTCATAGACCCCCGGGATTACATGGGGTACAATTCCTTGTAAAAGTTAAATGGTGTCCCGAAACATGTACTGCCATAGGGGTGTCATAACACGGTCTATTACTCTCTCCATCTTTGTCTCCCTTCCCTTCCCGTCTCTCTCTCTCTCTCTCTCTCTCTCTCTCTCTCTCTCTCTCTCCCTCTCTCTCTCTCACTTTCCCTCCCTCTCTCTCTCTCTCTCTCTCTCTCTCTCTCTCTCTCTCTCTCTCTCTCTCTCTCTCTCTCTCTCTCTCTCTCTTCTTTATTCTCAGTAATTTTCACGGAACGCTACGGTCTTTTCGGCGCTGCAGTCAGCGTTTCTCTTTCTCAGACATCACTGCGCTTACTAATGGTCACTGCGCAAATATCGCAAACGCATCAACCCCAGGTTATAACACATGGCCAGAGAATATACCTTTGTTAAGAGTATCAAGGTGTCAGTCTGGAAACCTCCATTCCTTTATTGTATCCTATTTGATGTGCCTGACGGAAAACGCCCCAGTGTCCAATTTCATTGTATCCGGCCAGCACGTGTGTGCCTACGTAGTAACCAGTAAATACCGCGCGGGGAAGCTTTCTCACGCGAGACGCAGGTCAAGATTGCATCACTACGAGCTCAGAGGTCGGGGAGAGAATTTACCTGTGATTACGTCGGAACACCCACCCCTCACAATTCAGTGACTTGAGCAACGGTGAAAACTCTTCGAACGATCTAGAGCATGTGAGAAGACATCCATAAGAGTCAGAAGCTTAGACGCAAACGCCACTTACACGCACAACTCGTGGACCGAGTGAATCTACATGGCGAGGAAGTCCAGATTACTAAATCTTTGGTGTTAACAAAGCGGTATAATATGATTTCACTCTGTTCAGACTTTTAGGTTTCTGAGCGGACCACATTCGCAGTTGCAGAATTCAGTGTCTTTCGCCTGACGGTAACAGACAGTCAGTCTTTTGACCGATCAGCAGAACCTAAAGCCAGAGATCTCGTCAACTCCTAAGCATAAAGGAGCATAGATCAACGCTCGCACGTGTAACGTCATAATGCTGCTGGATGACAGCACCTAACAACCTGCGCCAGGGCTGACAACACAGGATTACAGCTAAGTCCATAAAGCATACGGATTATTTTCCTCCAGATATCTCAGAGATCTTACTTTGAATATCAAACAGAACTTTCACCCAAATAATAACGGAACTCTATTTAAAGTGCCTTCCAGAGTATTACAAAGTGAACATTACATTCAACAACGTTAGGCAACTCTCATGATAGTCACACCAGTGCTCATGATGATTCGTAGGACATAATAGGACTTTTTAGTCATTCAGGGTTTATGACCATATTATTATTTTCGTTTACCTTTTCATTTTTCTCTGTGTCGTATATGTGGTTTAGGGATTAAATATTTGTACATAAGTTATATCATCTACCAAGTGGTCGAGTGAGTTTCTTACATGTGCTGTCTTTCTAATCCATATATATGTCATTTCCTCAGTATGAGAGGATGGGGGCTTAATAATAATTATAGTATTCAGTAAGAATAATAGGGGGGATTTGTCGCAAGGAAACAGAATTCATTCTCAAGTGCCCTTCTGAGACATTATCTCTTTGTGAGAATATTCGCCTTCCTATTCACCCCTCACTTGTATAGGAATCTAACATTTAACGAGCCACTTATGAGATCCTATATATCTTTGGTACATTTCTTAATTTACATCTATCGTATCCAACTGTGCTGTGACAATTAATGTAAAGTTCGGGATAACGGCGCGACAAGGGGAACGAAGTGTTAGAGTCAGGTCCTCATTTACAGCAAGGTAGACTGGATAATGACACTCATCATCGCCATCATCAGCTGCCATCGCCACAAAGAAAGTCGGCTGTAATGGATCTCCAACGTCTTCTGTCTCTTGTCTTGATGGTGCACTCTGATAGACTCTGTCCTGTTGATCTCTTGATGTTACCTTCCCACTTATAGCGCTGTCTTCCTCTTGCACGTTTGTGTTCAATTGCGCCTTTCATTATGGTCTTCAGCAATGTTTTACCACGTTTCATACCCTGAAAATTTGCTCGAGTCGCATGAACTCTAACAACTTGGCGCTATATAGAGTTGTGTCACACCTTAAATAATAACCAAACTTATCCCTAATTTACAGAAAACAGTTGGAACTTTCCCCCTTAATGTTTTCATTTTCCACACATAACAGATTTAATCAACATTGTATCACTTAAAGGCACGCACGAATGATTGATTATAGGTCTGCAAATTATCGATTTTCTAGTCCAATTTTTTAAATAGCATGTAGTACCGCCTAGTGGCTATAAATTGTTTCTGGGTTGTTTAACTTCTGTGTTACTCTGTCGTTGTTGGTTGATTAATGGTTCGTTCAAGATTATTATTTTAACAATCGTACGTGTAAGTGAATATTAACAGATGAGTGGGAGAATAAAGGAACACAAGAATGAGCTGTGATTTTAAATATCTGCGGCTACCTTGACCATCATTAGACTTCTCCTCCCCCACCCCCTCCCCCACCCCCTCATCTCCCTTAATACTGCGGGGCCACTTGGGTTTTGGGTTATCTGCTTAATTTATTTTTATTAATTAAAAACTTTTATTTAAGATCATCTGAGCTTCGTATATTTGTCGCGATTGTCACGAATTGCCTCCCCTTAGCTCTGCAGTAGTGGTCCACCAGTGGCCAAAAAGCAAGCGTATCTAAAATGGGTCGTCAAATGTGTCTTGGCAGAGTTGTAGATAGAAGGGTAAAGACGCTCCTCTCAAGAGAGTATTCACAAGATATTTCCGAAGTCAAGAACGATGCTGCATTGGCAGGGCAATTGTTAACTTATATCAGTCCGTCGCCTGTTGGGAAGAATTAAACAATGGTTATTGCCCGTTCAAGCCCCCAGCTGGTGAAAGTCCAGCGAAATACTTTTTTTAATAAGAATTAGCTCTACAGATTTGAATGTATGTCTAGATGTATATATATCTTTGCTCATACGTTTACTTTCATACTTATAATAACTGAATCAAGTATGATTGTTAGTTTAAAATAACTTGCAACACATTTAATAGTCAATTAGTTTTAACAAGTTAAAATAAAGATGAAATGATGGTGACTTGTAGAGTTAAATAAAATTTCTCGTCATTGAGACGTAGTTTGAGGATTTAAATTAAAAATTAAAATTTAATGTCCGTTTGCTGGTGTCTTTTACAAGCACTTAACTGGCATAAGTGAGTCCTGCAGCCTTGGTTTCGTCAATTCTTTTGTGTTGATGACACTTCACAGTAGGTTAGCTTCGTTCCTCGAACGTTCTGATAGATTAGTTCCACGAACCGTCTGATAGCTTAGTACCAGATCTTTTAGACAAACTAAAAACAAATGCCTCTGCTAAGTACATTTGTGGGCGCAAATTAACAGGCGCATTGTCGCGCTGTCCACGCACCAATGTTAGTCTCTCTGAATAATTATATTTTTTGAGTATACACAGCGTAACTCAGGGAAGATGATTAGAAATCACCAATATTATTCTTCTAGGTGTTAAACTGGGAAAATATAAGTGCTTGGACAGCGCGAAATCAATGATTTGCCTGAAATAAAATTAGCAAGGTACAAATATCTCACAAAATGATACTATGCACTTGATGCACATGTGATTTAATCATCACTAATCACTGCTCCAGTCGGAGTCTGGGGTTGCTGATGTTTTCGCGTTTCTGAGCGAATTAACATAAAACAACCACCATCGCTTGCTGTAGGGGTTTATGTATATACTATTTTCATATGTTGAGGTTGCCAGCCTCATATATATAACTACTTAGCAAGAAAACATGTCAAATTCACATTTGTAAAATAAATGTTTACACTTACCCCAAAGTAACGTTTGGGAACACAATCTGCTCGCACAGTTTAGAATGGACACAGCACTTTATTAGCACGAATCGATCGTGAGCGACCAGCTTGCGCATACAAGGATCTTATCTGTCGAAGGTTGGCTAGAATGACTTACGTGATAACCGTATTACCGAAGACCTGTGTAATTAATCCGGTATTGTTGCGATTCACCAAGTGAAACGTAAACAAGTCTGGGGAATGGTCCCAGCAAAAATAAACGAAGGGCAATAAATATGCCAAATAATAGGACGATGAGTGAAAAAATGAAGAAATGAACTGATACAGCCGGAGGGGAAGAGAGTTATAAAAAGTGCACGACTGATTTTGTCACAGCGTTTCAAGTTCTTTTGTGCTCAAAATCCTTGATGTTCCACTCATTTATGAAGCTGAAGCTTTGCATGCAGCTCCTTTTTCTTGGTACATTTTAATCCTTCAAGTTTTGCCTGGCATTGACTTAGCTGATTTTATATAACAACTAAAACAGTGTAAAATAAGGTGGAAATAACTGCATTAAAGTAATGAAGGGAAATAATAAACAGCGAACATAGATTGCGTTTCGTATATGAAGGGCGTATATAAAAAGTGCACGACTGATTTTGTCACAGCGTTTCAAGTTCTTTTGTGCTCAAAATCCTTGATGTTCCACTCATTTATGAAGCTGAAGCTTTGCATGCAGCTCCTTTTTCTTGGTACATTTTAATCCTTCAAGTTTTGCCTGGCATTGACTTAGCTGATTTTATATAACAACTAAAACAGTGTAAAATAAGGTGGAAATAACTGCATTAAAGTAATGAAGGGAAATAATAAACAGCGAATATAGATTGCGTTTCGTATATGAAGGGCGTATATGGGCGTCGGAATGTGTACGAAGATGTGCCAATTAAATCAGTGTTGTTTTGTTCAAACGATTAAGTAGGTCAACGAGTCTTTTGTTTTAAACATAACTATAATAATGACCAGCTTTTTTGAGGGCTTCACATTTGGTGTTTAGACAATAATGTATATTTTATTCAATGACGGATTTCACAAACATTGGCCCACAGAGACGCACATCCACACAAAGCTGTTTGGGAGTCTTGACGAACTTTCAACCACAGCAACATACATCCAGAGAACCGGACTTCTTGTGTAGACATTTCTAAACAACAGCGAACGAGAAGAAGAAGAAGACTCAAAGGAGGTAACAACGGTTCCGAGGTGAAAAAACCCCCCAAAAAAACTTATATTGAGTTATGAGTTTTATTTTGGTTTGGTTTAAGGATCATCTTCATTGTACACGGACAACTCTATTAGTGCTTTGATCTGCTCCCGTAGATCACCCAAGGAAGATCTCAGCACAGTGCACGAACTCAGTAGAACCAGCGAGGATCCCAATGTGTGTATACAGGAATCACACATTCTATAAATATTTATGTGATTGGTAGGCTTCTTAATTTTAAAATTTTGTCAGGGCAGAGGCCGTATGGCCTACACTTTATGATTTCCAACTGCCGACGTATTTTTAACGTGCGCAGCTTGCACACGGGACCTCCTATTTTTGCGCCCTTATCCAAGAAGGCTAGGCATCTGATCTCACAACCCAGAAGATCAGGGGGGAGTATGAGATTTTTAGGAACAACTGGTTGTGAAAAAAATTCCTTCAATTATATTCCTTGAACTAGGAGCGAACCCAGTACCTTTAGAACTAGAAAAAGAAAAAAAAGGGGGGGGGGGGGCGTCATACCTCTGAGCCACTTCGATCCCGATTCCCGATGAGTTACAATCATAAAACAAGCAAAGGAACAAAATATTAAAACAAAAAGTTTTAGTTACCGCTTTTATAGTTCTTACCAAGTGCACTAAGAAGGGAGATAATGCATGTTCCATACTTTATACTGCATAGAATAAAAATGTCCTGCCAGTTATTCATTAATCAGTAAATCTTATATCGTTCGGGACCCCAAGATGCAGCAATAGTGAATGCAGTCAGCAACCCATAGCTGTACTGCTTGTATCAGGACCAGCGAACCAGAGCTGGTCAAGACCGCACTCCACCTCCACGTGGTGGTCCTGGAAACAGTCTCCAGCAGTGCAGTCTGGCTGAGCGAGTGCGGATCGCAATGGGAAGGCAAACCCGGTCCCTAAAAAATGCCGTGCTGAAGTCGGATGTGTCGACCGAAAGGTGCAGATATCACAGCTTAGGCGTAAACAGACACAACGCAACCACCGTCCTTTTCAGGGCGAACGAGGAAGAAGAAGATATCGTTCACAAATGTGTATTTTTGTGAAAGAGAAAAGGTTTTTTTTTCCAAAATATATTTTGTTTTTACAGATTTTTAACGATGAGCTTATAAGATACGCTTTTTGAGCGTCTTGTGTTTTTAAGTGCTTTTGTAACTTGGGTGACGACTTTCGTTAAAAAAAATAAATAAATAAGAGTAGTTCATCAGAAACATGTAAATCATCATCATCATTTTTATCATTATTTTTCTTCTCTCTCTCCTTATGGATCAGTTGTGGCTCCAAGCCTCATAAGGAGCGAAGAGGGAAATGAGGATGTTGATGTTTTTTTTCTTGATGATGATGATGAAAATGTTAAAAACAACACTGATCGGCATCTTCTTAGCAATAATAATAATCATCAATCTCCATAATTCTCGCCGTTTGTATGTCGGTCACATCTAAGGGATGCAGCTGTGGTTGAAAGTTAGACATTAATTGTAGTGTTTTCCTTATATGTACTCTACCGAAAATAGTAACACTCAACGAAGAAAAGTCGGTGAATTGTGCAACACAAAGTGAGTGACAGTGATATATGAATAAAATGTAAGTTTTTGATTGTAGAACCCAGTATCATTCCGGAAACGGATTTAACTCATCATTTTGTTAAAAATAACCTTAAGATGTAAGTTTTTGATTGTTTCTTCAAGACAAAATTTTTATTTAAAGTATTGCAGACTTATTGTAGGAGCTACTCGCTGGAAATGAAACGGTTTATTGGAGCATAGATACCATGATTTCCGATGATCCCACCGACGCAGTTGATTTCCCAACCGAGTTCCTTAACGAGCAGTGCTCATCAGGAATGCCAACGCATTTGCTGAAATTAAACGTTGCTGCATGTATCATGCTATTGCAAAATTATAACGCAAAAAAAACGGACTATTGAAATGGCACGCGTTTGGTCATAAAAGTTTTGCTTCGAATTCCATTGATGCAGAAATTATCACTGGCAGTAATAAGGGAGAACGAGTCATAATTCCTCGCGTGAAAATTGACAGTGTTTGTTAAAAACACTTTTTAATCAGGGAACATTCTTTGAAACAAATCCACGCACTTTCACAAAAAATGTTGTCATCAAATAACCTTTATATTGAATTTAAAAATATTTTTTAAATATATTTCAGTTTTTGATTTACTTCCGTCATTATTGACGGGTTATTGCTAGTAATCATAATAATAATCATAATCAAAAGTAAAATGGTTGTTGAAAGGTAAAACGCTCTCTATGTGTAAGCAATCTACCTCTAGCCTTTTTTAAACTAAGTACGAAATCTGGTTTTGTAACGCTCCAGTGCACCATTCTGGAAATTGGTACCTAACTGTGCTCATGAGTTAGGGAAGGCAAAGGCAGCGAAGAAGGAATTTGGTCACTTCCATACCATTCAGCTGGACCTAGTATAGAGAAGCATCTGAAGCTTCATTCCTCTACAACTGTACATGCTATGAGACTATCTTTACTTCTATCTTTTCTACAACTTAAGACTTAATCTGTCTTGGATATTTGTATCTTCTTGCGGGTTTCGCCTTGTGGCGAGGCACAGTTCTTTCTGCCTAGGCTAAGTCCGTTGAATATATCAAAGCGCAACTGGCCATAAAAAGTAGGTGCACTGTTAATCGGAGTAATAATAATAGCCCCTTCAGTCACAACTAACTATGGGAATTCGCCCCTGAGGTGACAGCCCTCAGCTGCTTATTTTCCTGGTGTTCCTTTTGACGTATTATCCTCTCATCTGCTTGCGGTGAGAGTTTCTTTTCGCCCAATCTGAGGTGGCGCCATGAAGAGCATCTCCATCTGGTGCGAACGGCAGCTTCATCCTCTCAGACTGCTGGATTTATGTCCACTGCCCTGAGATCTCTCTTGCACACATTTTTGAACCTCAGCTGCGGTGTCACTGTTCTTTTGCCATCTGCCAGTTTTCGGTAGAAGTACCTGGAGTACAGCGTAAGGTACTAAGTCCTGAAAAGTACTAATAGTATTTATGCTCCGGGGTCGACCCAGCCTCATGAATTGGGTACCAGAGTAACTCTGGGAATGTTAAGGCGGCCGGCGTGATGCTGACCACATCACCCCTAGTGTGCCGATGGTCAAGAAAATATGGGTCTAACACCATATTCCCAATATGCCTCAATAGGCGTGTAACGGGATCCCTTCCCCAGTTTATCTGGATACTTGCTTCATGACCCACTCCAATATTGACTCGATATTTATGAACTTTACAATAAGATCTCCAAATGGTGCAATAGAATACTTAAGAAGGATTTTTATCGCTTTTGATATATGTCTAATCATTGAAACTAAGGATTAAAAAAATTGCGATTTGAGCTTTCATTGCATTGGGAAAATATATGGCAATCAAAGAAATCAAGACCAACACAAAAAATAAGAATCTTCAGTTCAGATGTCAAGGATGTCTAAATGTACGGCTCCGAGACTTGGAGAACATCAAAAATGATAACCAGAAGGATAAAGTTTGTTTTTTCATAAATAGGTGGTTATGTAGACTTCTTCTTCTTCTTCTTCCGTCCTTAGCCACCGACCGTCAAAGCAGTCAGTGGCCATTACGCTTAGTGGCGTCTTAGGGCAACAGCAGATAGGTTTTCTTTGCCCTTATTTCCCATCACGCCTAATGGCGTCTTTAGGGCAACGGCAAATCAACCCATTTGCTGTTGTTTCCGTAATCGAAGTGACTGGCAAACGGGTGATCAGCCCGTTGTGGTTATGTAGACTAGAAGGATTAAAATAGTTTGATAATATACCAATGTAGCACTGCTGACAAGAACCAGACAAGTAGCAGTGCAGAAGATGATGGCCTTGGATAGGGTACACACTGAGAAAACTAAATGACAGCAAACCCCCGGTCTTACCCTGTTCACTTAACGCTTTTTCGATGTAACGCTGTTTTTTTTAATGCCATATGTCTGTTATACGCTTAAAAATTTTTATCTTACGCTGAGCGCTAAACTCCACGGCAGGCAGGAATGTAACTTTCACATGCTCATCAAGTTCATTCAGGGAGATGGAATGGCCGAGAAGTATTGTTATTGCTAGCGTAATGAAGCGTGACCCCTAAATGGAATGCAGTATAACATTACAAGACAGTGCCTGATCTGGAATCCACATGGTAAGATAAATAGAAGGAGATAAAAAAAATACATTGAGAAGGGAATTAGACGTAGACATGAAAGGTATAATGAATACCTGGAAAGACTTGGAACGGATGGCACAGAACCAGAAATCTTGGCGTATGTTTGTCCTATGCTCCACGAGAAGCTGAATGATAGTGAATGATATAATGCTATTTAAATGATATACGACTAAATGAATCCATGAATGATGAATGATGTATCAATGAATGATATCTGAACAAATGAATAATTTATGAATGAATGATATATGACTGAGTGAATGAATGATATATGAATAAATTAATTAATGAATGAATGATATATAAAAAAAATGAATGATATATGAATGGATGATATATGAATGAATGAAACAATGATGTATCAATGAATGAATTATACAGGAACGAATGAATGATTTATGAATGAATGATTTGTGAAAAATTGAATCAATGAATGATCTATGAAAAAATGAATCAATGAATGATATATGAACGAATGAATAATATATGAATGAAAGAATAAAATATTAATGAATTAATTATACATGAACGAATGAATGATTTATGAATTAATGATACATGAGTGAATGAATGATATATGAATGAATGAATAATGTATCTGTTGGGAGCTGCTGTGCGGTGCAGAGCAGATTATATTTAGTAATCACAGTTGTGGTTTTGCACCGCAGAGCACTCCCATAAAAGATAGTGTAAATATGCGTTGTGAAGTGTGACGTGGCAGGGGTTGCCCTGGGTTCTTTTCCAGAGTGTTGGCCTCCTTGTAGACAGACGTATGTGTTAACTGCCTGAGACGTAGTGTTCTGTTTTATCAGCCATAGTGGCCGATGGTTGTATTCCCATTAGGGAACTGCTCCTATTTATGCAAGCCTTTGGAGGCAGAGTATTATGTACACTGATATAGAACTCGGCGTTCTCTGTGTTTGCCGTTGAGGCAGATTGGTGTATTTCAGACTAGTGGCATTGCTAGTCGCTCAGGTCAGTAGTCAACTGAAGGTACGTGTTTAAGGGCCAGGAACTAACTGTACGTGTGTAAGGTCCATGGTGAATATGGGCCTGTGTAGAGTGCTGTGTAATATTCTGTAAAGAAGTGTTGTGGTGTATTCTCTTTCTTCTGTAAAGCTCCACTATCAATCACTGTAACATGTTGTTTGTGGTGTCACTACTGTATATGTCCATTGTAGTGTACAGAGTTGTTGAGATCAGGCATGCTCCAGTCTACCCAGCTGTAAATGGGTAACTCACCCTAGTCCTGAGTTAGGGAAGGCAAAGGCAGCTGTAAGCAGTAGTTTCCCTCTAAGGCTCCAGGGGAAGCAGGCCCCTAAACTTGGTCAATTCAACCGACGCAGGATGGTGTATATATGGAGTAGAAGTGTAGAGTGTGATTAACGCGAATGGTGTACTGTTCGTGTTCTGACCAATCTAATCACTCATACACTTGTGTCTACAAGGCACCAATGCAGACTGCTGGAATCTTTGTTTACACAGTTTATTTAGACGCACACACTGGGACATAACGAGTAAATCAGGGGTACAGGTTGACACATCAATTTGCAGGCATACATAGTAGATCCCAAGTCATGACACATTCATAAATAATGGGTAGTACATCAATAGCTTCCAATGTCATGATACATAATGGCCGCATCCCCTATCTGACTAAGCGCGTCAGTGAAGGCGGATCGGTAAGTAACTAAAGTTGCTTTATGTTCCCAGTTTATATCATATTATGAAACCATGGAAGGGGTTTCTATCAAAATTGAGATCTCCTTGCCACTGTCCGAATAGTAAGATACATGCCCGTTCTTTGGACAGTGATTCAAAAATATGATGACAGGAATGTAACATGGCCGCCTTCCTGAGTTGTCGCTCACTCACTCACAGAAGGGTATATCTAAGCCAAAGTTAATTTGAAATGTATAAGAATAATTTCTTAAAGTTCCTCCAAACAGTTCTACAGTAATCCAGTTACTTCACGTAGACATAACTGCTATATGGAAGCCCGTCATCTTCGTCGATACAAACGTGACCCTAGCGTTGCGAAGCACAAAATTCCAGCTAGGTCTAACCGACATGAGATCATCAAAAATAGGGTCTGGAATTACCTGGAGTCCGAATCATACATGGTACCGTACATTAGGAGAGTCTCTAACACAAGCTCTAGTAGAGACACAATCTCCTACAGAAGAAAAACCACTTCGTAAATCATTTTTACTGAAGAATCTACCAGCCCTGGAAAATGCGTAACCGCCATTGTAAACGGTACCTCGGAACTCATCACGACTTGTCAAGACAACTCATACTTCCGCTAGAGCGGCATAACAAGAATATAGTCCTGCCTACCCATCAAAAATATACAATATAGGACTGATTCTACTTGTACTAATAATATGTAATACATATGAATTCAGGCCATAAACATAATAAGCAAATTAATATATTTTCTGGCCCTAACAAATAAGTACGGACATGGGTGTCATATCCATGCGCCGAATCAATATCAAGAACGATTACTCCTATGATCAACAGTGTAAATCAATCATGAGTTATCTAGCTTTACTATAGACAGCATTTTCATACACAAATGAATGAATGACTATATTTTTTCCATATTAAATAGCCATATCGATTTTTGTAATATGTGCGTCAAAATATGCACGCAACAGATTACCACACCCCTCGGGAAAAAAATGGTACATTTTTTTTTTGCAATACATCTCGGAGCAACATACAATAGGCTCACAACGCACCAATAACAATGCGCAGATGATAAGCATAAGTTTTCCGACCTTAGAGAAAGTACTTCTCTAAGTATAAATATTTCCAGAGAGGTGTCACCAACGCATACTACAATATTAGCAATGACACAATTTCTACATTAGTTTATACATAAATTTCATCTAAGATATCTTAACATCATGATCATCAAAGACGAAAAAAAACATTGAAAGATCAGCGGTGAATAAATATCAATGAACCGCTAAGTAGTGTTACAATCAATATATGATATTACCTATGTGTACACATTTCAACATAGGAACAACTGTATCCAAGTTAGGTATATAATTTAACAGTTATGAATCATGTGGGCATCTAGACAAAATATCTGCCATCACATTTTCTGACCCACGGATAGCTCGCACCGAAAAATGAAATGGCTGCAGAGCAATTGCGTAACGCGTTGATCTCGCGCTCTTCAGATTTTTACTCTGAATAGCCGTAAGAGCTTTCTGGTCAGTTTCCACGATGAAATGCGCGCCAAGAAGAAATCTTTGCAGTTTAAGGATTGACCAAACCATAGCCAATAATTCACGGTCTAGGACCGAGTAGTTCTTCTCTGCGGCATTTAATTTACGAGAAATATACATCACAGGATGCAGAGTTCCAGAGTACTCTTGCATTAGTGCTGCTCCAATCCCGGTGGATGAAGCGTCACTACGAAGAATAAATGTCTTATCCTTAGAAGGCAATACTAGGATAGGTGAAGTAGAAAACATAGTTTTAACCTTATCCAAAGAGGATTGACATTCTTGAGTCCAATGGACTACATTAGGAGACCCTTTCTTTAGCAAGGAAGAAAGAGGTGACATAATGGAGGACAGATTCGGAATGAATCGTCCATAAAATTGTATTAGACCTAAGAGACTTCGCACTTGCTTTTTAGTCTTAGGAATAGAAATGTTAAGTATCTTACTTGTATTATGGTCTTCTGTTTTTAGGAACCCATGACCAACACGGTGTCCTAAGAAAGATATTTCGCTAAAACCAATACATGCTTTCGATGGTTTCGCTGTCAGGTTATGCTCGCGTAAGATAGACAATAGTTCATTTATCCCATTATAGTGATCGTTCCAAGTATCACTGAAAAGACAGATGTCATCAAGATACGCAATGACATCTGAGCGATGAGATAGGATTCGACGCATCATGCGTACGAATGTTGCAGGGGCGTTCATAAGACCGAAAGGCATGAAATTCCATTGGAATAGACCCATAGGCGTCGAAAAAGCAGTAAACGGTTTGGCGTGTTCGGATAATGGAACTTGCCAATATCCCTTAGACAAATCGAGTTTAGTAAAGAAATGAGAATTCGATAGTCTCGTAAGTAGCTCTTCTAGTAAAGGCATAGGTTCAGCATCAAATTTCGTCACTTGGTTCAATTTGCGATAATCCACGCAAAGACGTATGTTATTGTCTTTTTTTCGTACAATAACCATCGGCGAAGAATATGCTGATGTGGATGGTTCAATAACACTGACAAACAACATTTTTCTTTCTTATATAAGAATAAGTGTTCTTAGGTCAGTTTCTTGCGCTGATTTCAAATTTGAGATCCGTTTATCTCTATCACGTCGGGTTCTTAAGATATTTGTGAATAAATATATTTTTGGGAAACCGTTATTGGCTCCGTTTCATTTTTACTATATAACTTTTTAAAAATTAATAAAATGCAAAATAATTCTACTTTTTATACTGCTAAAAGATGCATGACATATGTTACGTTATATTTCAAATAGTTACTGTATTTTGAAATAATTCTGAGTGAAATATTGCTTCTAGAAGTTGTAGAAATTCGGCTGATCTGTTCTGTTACGTGTGCGGATATTTTACCGATCGTGTTCACCAGAAAAACTTTACAACATTGCTAAAGAAAACATATGAACTTTATTTCGATTCGAAAGTTGATGATGCAAATAAATCTTGGATGCCAAATGCAGTTTGTTTGACTTGTACAAATACATTGGCAGGTTGGTTACTAAAATCGCCGAAGCATAAGTCGATGCCTTTTGGAGTGCCAGTAATATGGCGTGAACCGACAAATCACGCTACTGATTGTTACTTCTGCTTGACAAATATCTATGGTTTCACTTTTAAAACTAGAAAGTCTGTGGTTTATCCAAATATTGAATCGGTTTCGAAACCAGTGCCTCATGATCCAATCACGTGTCCGATCCCAGTTCCACCAGAACAATATCCGTTGGACGTGAATGAACCATCAGAAAGTGATAGTTTACCTGCTTTAGAAACTAATTCTGACTCGGATTATATACCGGTGAATGATGGTGTTCCCTTAATTAACCATTCAGAACTTCCAGATCTAATACGTGATCTCGCTCTCACCAAAGGACAAGCGGAATTACTCGGTTCGCGACTCAAAGAATGGAATCTTTTAGCGCCCAATACTCCGATATCTAAATTTCGTCATAGACACAGAGAACTTGTTCAATACTTTGAGATGGATGATAACATTTGCTATTGCAAAGATGTAAACGGTCTAATGGTGCACCTCGGTCATGAGCACATAGTCAACGAATGACGGTTTTTCATCGACTCTTCCAAGACTAGTCTAAAAGCCGTGTTATTGCATAATGGAAATTTATTTTCATCAATTCCAGTCGCCTACTCTGTTCATATGAAAGAAACTTATGACAATATGGCTATACTTTTGGCAAAAATAAAGTACAATGACTACCAATGGCGGATTTGTGGATACCTAAAGGTCATTGCAATTCTCACGGGCATGCAGACTGGGTATACTAAATTTTGTTGCTTCCTATATGAATGGGACAGCCGCAACAGACAGGAACATTATGCAAGAAAGGTGTGGCCTATCAGGGATCGTATGCAGCTGGGGCATAAAAATGTAATACACGAGCCATTAGTTAACAAAGACAGCATCATTTTACCACCGTTACATATAAAGTTGGGGTTCATGAAGAATTTCATAAAAGCGTTAGATAAAACGAGCAAAGCTTTCACTTATCTTCGAGAAAAGTTTCCGCAAATTAACGATGCAAAGATAAAGGAAGGTATCTTTGTAGGACCTCAGATTAGGAAAGTTATTGCAGACAAACAATTCGAGAACTTGTTACATGGTAGTGAACTTCGCGCATGGATAGCATTCAAATCGATCGTCGATAACTTTCTGGGAAATCACAAATCTGTCGACTATGTGCATATTGTTAAGCAGTGCATAGATGCATACAGAATTATGGGCTGTAACATGTCCCTCAAAATCTATTTGCTCGATTCGCATCTTGACTTTTTCCCTGACAACTTGGCGAAGTCAGCGATGAACATGGAGAACGATTCCATCAAGATATCGCCGTAATGGAGTCACGTTATGAAGGACGGTGGAGTGTGACCATGCTTGCCGATTATTGTTGGATGCTTCATCGCGATGTACCACATGCCATTCACCGACGAAAGTCGACTGCAAAGAAATTCAAGCCTACATAACTGTTATACTTCTTGTACAAATGATGTTGTAATACTGTATGGGTTGTTAAAAAACTTCAATTGCGTATTTCTAGAGATCCCGACCTGATAGAGAAAAACGGTTTGCAGATTTAAAAACAGGGCATTAAAATTGACCAGAAAAACATAGAAATGTTAGAGAAAGAAAAAATAAATTTTTTTTGTTAGCCAGTGTAATTTTTAACTCTATCATCTCATCCAACTCTTTCTCTACCTGTGCTTGAAAATGTATCGGGATAGGATACGGTCTGACTCTTATAGGACTATGGTCAGTAAGAATAATGTCATGTTGAATGACATCAGTTTGACCAGGAATGTCAGTAAGGACATCCTGAAATTGTTCTAACATAGTAGAAACTTGTTTCTGCTCTCCTGGAGATAATTCGGGAGAAATTGCAACATCTTTCCATGATTCATTAGAGTGAAGAGGAATCATTGGAAAAGGTAGATTTACATCCGAGAAACTCGTTTCCTCATCCTGTATTACTGACAGAGATGAGTACTGTCCATGTTGGACTGGAAAATCGTCCGTTGCCTGGAAAACAGGTTGTAAATAATCCGGACGTTCATGGAATTCCGTGAGCATGTTGATGTGGAAGGTTTTACGCTTCCCGTCAATATCGACGATATAGTCAACATCGGAAACTTTTGATATTATATCGTACGGACCTTTCCAAGAAATAAGAAGTCTATTTTCCCTACAAGGTAGCAAGACAAATGCTTTGTCACCTGGACAAAGTTGTCGCAAGCATCTCTTTTTATTGGCAAATTCCCTTGCCTTCTGTTTCGCAAATTCAGAAGAAGCAGTTGCCAATTTGCATGCTTCAATAATCTTGTGTCTAAGTGCGATGACATATTCATAAGAGGATTTTGTGTCATCGACAATATTATCAGCAGTTATAAGATCATGAAGTAAGGACATAAGACCTCGTGGTTTCGCGCCAAAGACAAGTTCAAAGGGAGAAAATCCTGTATGTTCGTTGGCGACCTCTCTATATGCAAAGAGAGCCGCGGGTAAAACCCTATCCCAATCCTGAGGATGATCTTCTGTTATCTTACCTAGTAGGTTTTTCAGAGTTCTATTCAGACGTTCCACCATCCCATTGGACATAGGATGATAAATACTACTCAGCGATCTCTCTATCTTAAGAGTCGACATTACTTGAGACATGGTATCCGATATGAGTTGGGTACCATGGTCGGATAATATTTCTGCTGGAAATCCCAGACGAGAAAATATTAACCAAAGAGCATCTGCGACATCAGCAGTAGTTATGCTCTTTAGGGGAACAGCCTCCGGCCAACGCATATCAACACATGTCAAAATAAATTGGTGTCCTCTAGCAGAATTTATCTTAAATGGACCAATGATGTCTATCGCCATTTTTTGAAATGGTCGAATGGGAATGTCTGCAGCCTGAATAGGTGCATCATGGCGTGGACCTCTGGATTTAATCTCTTGACATACTTTACAAGATCGACAATAGATTCGTATGTCCTTATTCACAGCAGGCCAAAAGAAAGATTCAAGAACTCTAACTTTAGTACGGGAAAAACCCATATGTCCAGCACACTGCGAATCATGAGCGTGCTGTAAGATTTTAACTCTCATATTTTTAGGCACAAGGATTTGAGAATGAATGGACTTAGCGGAGTCTTGTACCATACGTACAAGTACGCCATTCTTCATCGTAATCCAAGATTTACGATTTGTATCCTTATTCGGATCACCTTTTGTTGCCAGAGTAAAGAATTTCTTTAGAGTAGGATCATCTTCCTGCTGTTTTATAAAGGAATCATGGGAAATCTCCAAGGGATCATCTTGGATCTGCGCATCATTATCTTCAGAATGTGAAGATTGTGGCATATTAAGAGCTTGAGCCCTAGTGATTACTGCATTGGCAGATTGCATATTAACATTTTCCCAATTAGAAATTTGCTGTGGAGTGCATTCTTTCACTCCATGAATGCGACCGATGATAAGATCAGCGATCGGATTCGGCAAGAGACATGCTTGCACCTCTCCTGTAAAGAAAGGCGTAGCAATATTGATAATGGCAGTGGAGTATTTCTCCAATGTGCCACCAAATGTTACACATTTGACTACATTGCCTGTAGCTCGAGAAGGATTTACGAGTGATTGCCTCACTCCGATGGTAGTGCACCCCGAATCGAAAAGAATTGATACCGGAGTACCATCTATTAGGCCCCTATTGAAGACGAGAGCACCCCTTCCATTATGCGCGATTGACGCAGGGAGAGCGGGAAGCGGGTGACCGCAGCTTAAAGTAGAAACTGTGGTTGGATCGAATAATGTTTTGCATTGCAAACACTCAGATGCTCTAGCAAAATCGAAAGCGGAATTTGCTACACTATTGGAGTCTTTTTTATCATTATTCTGATTACCGGCGTCGTGGAACTCCTGTTGTGCAGAGTTAGCCTGGTAATAAGATTTACCATGTCTTTTGTGTTGTGATCTACCTCGGTTATAATTGTCTCTATAATTATTATTTCCCCTTTTATAACCCCTATTTGGGTTTGAATCATAATATTCATGATCATAATCATCACGCTCATTATACTGAGTATCCCTGTAATATTGGTTCTTTTCTCTCCATGAAGCACTTGGGTAGTTCCTATAGCTACTCCCCTTTCGAGAATGTCTAAAATTATGGGTACCCCTCGCGTGTCGAGGACTATCAGCCCGATTCCAGTTCTTCGAAGAAGAACCCTGATTTGAGTGGTTATCTTGGTTTTGATACTTATTCCAATTAACCTTTTTATCAAATTTATTTTTAGCTCCTTGGAATTTGTGTGAGTAATTCTGATTATATTCTGTTGCCGAAGCAACTGGCATACTCTCTTTGATGTTCGAGTTACTAAGAATCATGTCAGGGTGTGCCGTGGCATACCGGTCACAATATTCTTCCATTTGCTTTGATGTACTAGGTTTACGCTCATGTAAGAACTCTAGGAATGGTTTATTTACCGAAGACATGACCTTGTCTCTTAGCAATAAATCCGTAAGACCATCAAATGTTTTCTCTATTTTGGATAATTCAATCCATCATAAGAGTGTAAGTCGTGCTTTTGAAATGAAATCTGAGAATTCTAAACCTACCTCAGGTCTCATTGTTTTAAACAAAAGACGATAACCTTCTTCTGACAGCTGATATCTCTTTATCAAAGCTGCCCTAATAGCATCGTAATTATCCTTGTCGGCCTCTTCAACCAAAGATAACTTAGTCAGAGACTCCCCTTTTAAATTTTCAGACAACTGATGCACATACTGTGATTTGTCAACATTATGAGCTCGACAAGCACGTTCAAATCTATCAAGCCAGAATGTTATATCATCACTGGCAGAGTTGAACGCTGGCACCTTGACCTTATAATTAAAAGGTTTACCATTACCACCAGATGCCTGATTAATATTACTCATACTTGTCAATTTCAATTTCTCTAATTCAAACTCATGTTCTCTTATTGCTTTTCTCTCTTCAGCTTCTCTATCTAATCTTTTCTGTTCAGCTGCAGCAGCAGCTTCTAATTTTTTCTGTTCAGCTGCAACTTCTAATTTTTTCTGTTCAGTTGCAACTTCTAATTTTTTCTGTTCTGCTGCAACTTCTAATTTTTTCTGTTCTGCATAATATCTCCTTTCCTCCACTTGCATCTGCAATTTCTTTAGTTCAGCAGCAGTATCAGCTTCTTTTTCTAATCTTTTTTCTTCAGCCAGAGCTTTTCTCTCTTCAGCAGCAGCTTCTCTTTCTAATCTTTTCTGTTCAGCCAGAGTTTTTCTCTCTTCTGCAGCAGCTTTTTACTCTTCAGCAGCAGCTTTTTTCTCTTCAGCAGCAGCAGTAGCTTTTTTCTCTTCTGCAGCTAATGCTTTGTCATATTGAGCAACAGCCCATTGTTCTAAGTCTTTCCCAGTCTTATCAAGAGATTTTCCTTGTGCAATAAAGTAATCTAATGTAGACATCTTGTCTTCTTAAATCAGAAACCTGAAAAAGTAAATAAATTACCCTAGTTCACTTTAATGGGAGACAAGTCTATACCATAGACTTAGTCTTAGTGAAAACCTTGTATGGTTATTTTGTTTATCATATAACCAATGATAACTTGAGTACCTGTGGGAAACAATAACTGTATATCTCAAATACTGTGGGAGACAAGCCTTATAAAGGTCTTGTATACCTTAATGTAATCAATGATCACTTGAGTACCTGTGGAAAATAATATTTCCTATACCAATCACTTTGGGAGACAAGCCTTATAAAGGTCTTGTACACTTTGTTTTATAACAATAATAATCATAAAGTACTGATCTGTACTATAATATAAGTGTATTCAACTATACCTCCTATGTCATATGTCAACTAAAGACATTACAAAGGACAAACAAGAAAAGACAATCTGAAAACATTTGCAGAGATCAAATTAAATTAAATAGGAGAAATGAAAAAAAAATGATCACAGAAACCGTGATGATAACTGCAATAAGATAACAAGACAAATAACGCCACAGTGTATAAACATAAGGGTGTAAAGAACTGAAATGAAAGGAAAGATGAGACCTACAATTATACAAACAAATCAAACAAAAATAAAGAACAGAAAAATGTTACAAATACAAATATGAAACAGTCGTCACAACTAACCAAATATTTGCAAACTATGTTGCATGCAAATTTCAATTAAGAAATTGCTCCCTAAGAACGCCAGAACAAGACCAATATCACTTGGTATTTCCTGTTCTAGTCACCTCCCATCCAGGCCCGCAAACACATAACAATCACACATATAAAACAAATAATATATAAACATAAATACATATAAATCATCAATGTGTGTATCATATAATGAAATGTGTTGCAGTTGTAATGTATTGTACTGTATGCTCAGTTTTAACAAATTAGACTACCACTTTATTGAGTAATAGATTTGCTTTCTAATTGTTACACTGTTCAATTTTTTTGAGCACATAAGAAGATCCAACGATGAAATTTGCACTTTAAGTTCAACATTGCTCTTCTATTTCAGCAGGATAAACAATCACTAGTTTAAAATCCTGACTGTACTGTGCCAAATGTCAACAAGTGCTGACCCAGATATTGCTACACTTGTCAGAACAGGTCAAGCTGACATTGATTGTATAGCTGTCCTACTGGTGTTGATGTGGTCAAACAAATGTTCTTGCAACTGTAAAATGTGATTCTCAACACAACAAAACTGCGTAGGCTGGACCCAGGAATCTGGCTCACCACTGTAGAGTGCTGTGTAATCTTCTGTAAAGAAGTGTTGTGGTGTATTCTCTTTCTTCTGTAAAGCTCCACTATCAATCACTGTAACATGTTGTTTGTGTGTCACTACTGTATATGTCCATTGTAGTGTACAGAGTTGTTGAGATCAGGCATGCTCCAGTCTACCCAGCTGTAAATGGGTAACTCACCCTAGTCCTGAGTTAGGGAAGGCAAAGGCAGCTGTAAGCAGTAGTTTCCCTCTAAGGCTCCAGGGGAAGCAGGCCCCTAAACTTGGTCAATTCAACCGACGCAGGATGGTGTATATATGGAGTAGAAGTGTAGAGTGTGATTAACGCGAATGGTGTACTGTTCGTGTTCTGACCAATCTAATCACTCATACACTTGTGTCTACAAGGCACCAATGCAGACTGCTGGAATCTTTGTTTACACAGTTTATTTAGACGCACACACTGGGACATAACGAGTAAATCATGGGTACAGGTTGACACATCAATTTGCAGGCATACATAGTAGATCCCAAGTCATGACACATTCATAAATAATGGGTAGTACATCAATAGCTTCCAATGTCATGATACATAATGGCCGCATCCCCTATCTGACTAAGCGCGTCAGTGAAGGCGGATCGGTAAGTAACTAAAGTTGCTTTATGTTCCCAGTTTATATCATATTATGAAACCATGGAAGGGGTTTCTATCAAAATTGAGATCTCCTTGCCACTGTCCGAATAGTAAGATACATGCCCGTTCTTTGGACAGTGATTCAAAAATATGATGACAGGAATGTAACATGGCCGCCTTCCTGAGTTGTCGCTCACTCACTCACAGGAGGGTATATCTAAGCCAAAGTTAATTTGAAATGTATAAGAATAATTTCTTAAAGTTCCTCCAAACAGTTCTACAGTAATCCAGTTACTTCACGTAGACATAACTGCTATATGGAAGCCCGTCATCTTCGTCGATACAAACGTGACCCTAGCGTTGCGAAGCACAAAATTCCAGCTAGGTCTAACCGACATGAGATCATCAAAAATAGGGTCTGGAATTACCTGGAGTCCGAATCATACATGGTACCGTACATTAGGAGAGTCTCTAACACAAGCTCTAGTAGAGACACAATCTCCTACAGAAGAAAAACCACTTCGTAAATCATTTTTACTGAAGAATCTACCAGCCCTGGAAAATGCGTAACCGCCATTGTAAACGGTACCTCGGAACTCATCACGACTTGTCAAGACAACTCATACTTCCGCTAGAGCGGCATAACAAGAATATAGTCCTGCCTACCCATCAAAAATATACAATATAGGATGATCGTATGTATCCATTGAACTGCCATAATAATTCTGAGTATCGTCGCAATAAATATGAAGAACCGTTGGCCAGTTGTTACATATTTATCAGTAGAGTTGAATCGAGTTGCCACGTTCACGTTGTGTTTACAACCCAGTTGTCGTTGTCAGACCAAGTTGAGTGACATAAAATGTATAAGCAGTTAAACCATAATCGCACCCGAGTCATTTGCAACAATAAAAGTATGAACCCGGAGAGAGATGAAGATGACCTCTAATTTCGATAGCATCTAGAGTCACATCGTTCATTATCGCACACCCCAAGCAAATAAGCCCTCAACAGTATCTATGAATGAATTCTATATGAACGAATGGATGATTTATGAATGAATGAATTATACATGAACGAATGAATGATATATGAATGAATAAATGAGATATTAATGAAGGAATTATAAATAAACGAATGAATGATTTATCAATGAATGAATGATGTATGAATGAATGATATATAAATTATTGAATAATACATGAAATAATGAATGAATACTATATGAATAAATAAATGAGAAACATATGAATGAATGAATGAGATTTGAAAGAATAGATGATCTATGAATAAATGATATTCGAATGAATGAATGAATTATATATAAATGAATGATATATCGGGACCCAAAGACGCAGCAATAGAGAATGCAGTCAGCGACTCATAGCTTGACTGCTTGCGTCAGGGTCAGCGAACCAGAGTTGACCAAGACTCTTCTCCACCTCCACGTGGTGGTCCTGGAAACAGGCTGCATCACTGCAGTCTGGCTGAGAGAGTAGGGATCGAAGAGGGAAGGCAAACCCGGTCCCAAAAAAAATGCCGTGCTGCAGTCGGATGTGCCGGCCGAAAGGCGCAGATATCGCAGCTCCGCTGTAAACAGACACAACGCAACCAACGTCCTTTTCAGGACGAACGAGGAAGAAGGAAGAAGAAGAATGATATATCAACGAATTAATGATATATGAAGGAATGATACATGAATGAATGAATGATACATGAATGAATGAATGATACATGAATGAATGAATGAATGATACATGAATGAATGAATAAATGATACATAAATGAATGAATGAATGATACATGAATGAATGAATGAATGATACATGAATGAATGAATGAATGAAAGAATGATACATGAATGAATGCATGAAAGAAAGAATGATACATGAATGAATGAATGAATGATACATGAATGAATGAATGAATGATACCTGAATGAATGAATAAAACATGAATGAATGAATGAATGATACATGAATGAATGAATGAATGAATGATACATGAATGAATGAATGAATGATACACGAATGAATGAATGAAAGAATGATACATGAATGAATGAATGAATGATACATGAATGAATGAATGATACATGAATGAATGAATGATACATGAATGAATGAATGATACATGAAGTTGTATAAGTTTCTTTCATTTATTGCACGCCACAAAACAGTCATGATACTTATGACATCAACATAGTTAACGAGTTCAGCAAGATGATATGGCACATTGAAAACAATTTCTGTAGTCAGCAATGACAGCTGTTGTATATATGCGTCATAAGACATCACAGTTCAATAGATTCAGAAATTCATAAATCATAGAGTTCTAGTTCGTGAAGCTGTATAAATAATAATAATAATTTCTATAACTTCTGCAACAGTGTCAGCTACAGATCTTCAATGTTCATAAACAATAATAAATGCTCCCATTCTGATGCTAGCAGATCAGTTGTATACAATAAGTCCGTTCACTGTCTGCACGTGAATAGCATACATGGGCTACAGGTCAGCTCAACCTTTATAATGTTCCTAAGTCTAACCATCTGACTTGGACGTGATCTCTGATATAACGAATCCTGGAACACAGACAATAGTCTTGTTGGTCTAGAGCGACCCATATATATTTAACTAGTTCAGGTATACAGATACCGGTGACTTAATCCTAGTCAAAGTACCTCTCCATTTTGCATCACACAGGCGAGCAAATAGGCGACAAAATGACGAACCTCTAGATGATAGCATAAAGTTCGATACAAGAGGGATTACCTTATTTCGGAAAATCAACCATGAACATATGCCTCCAGGCAGGCGTGAATAATACTGGGAAATAGTCTAGTTAGCTAACTAACTCACAAAGACACTGTATTTCCCTCAGAAAATCACAAGACGCAGTTGCGTCTGCTCGCTTCTTAAACCATTTCTCAACTGCCGAACTGGGCGGAACACACAGAACGAACTCCCAGCTTTTGACATGCGCAGAACGACAATCTCTGAGTTGCCGTTCACAATAAGACGATTCTAAGAACATTCGAGATAAAAAGTCTTACACAGTCGCGCCTTTTATGGTCATGAAAAGAAGCGTTAAGAAAGGTTTCAGACATCTACCATAGTTGACTGGTACTACCAAATAAGGAGATGTGGTCACGCTTCGTTCAAGAAATTATAGACCGAACGTGTCTCTATACAAGAGAAGGCAAACTCCTAAAAAATTGTAGTTTCGATAACTCGGATTATGTCCCTTTGACCATAGAAAACATAATACACACTTCAGTCAAAAAATGATCATACATATCAAAAAATGTTTATACAAACGAAAAATAATAATGATCCGTGCGTAACAGATACATGAATGAATGAATGATACATGAATGAATGAATGATACATGAATGAATGATACATGAATGAATGAATGAATGATACATGAATGAATGAGTGAATGAAAGAATGATACATGAATGAATGAATGAATGATACATGAATGAATGAAAGAATGATACATGAATGAATGAATGAATGAATGAATGAAAGAATGATACATGAATGAATGAATAAATGAAAGAATGATACATGAATGAATGAATGAATTAATGAAAGAATGATACATGAATGCATGAATGAATGAAAGAATGATACATGAATGAATGAATGAATGAATGAATGAATGAATGAATGAATGATACATGAATGAATGAATGAATGAATGAATAACACATGAATGAATTAATGATATATGAATCAATGAAATATGCATGAATGACATATGAAAGAATGAATGAATGACATATAAATGAATGTCAAATAAATGAATAAATGATTTAATTGAATAATGTTATATGAATAAATGAATGAATGATGTATGAATGAATGATTAATGAATGGCTGAGTGATATATGAATAAATGAATGGCTGAGTGATATATGAATAAATGAATGGCTTAGTGATATATGAATGAATGAATGGCTGAGTGATATTTGAATGGATGAATGGCTGAGTGATATATGAATGAATGAATGGCTGAGTGATATATGAATGAATGAATGGCTGAGTGATATTTGAATGGATGAATGAATGAACCATATATGAATGAATGAGTGAAATACAAATGAGTGAATGCATGAAATATGAATGAATGACATATTTCTGAAGAAGAATTTATATGCATGCGGTAGTTAACAATGGGAACTTAATAATAACATTATCAGATTTCACAGAAGGAACTGTACGCTTTTATTGTTAGCTCACAAGATAAATCTGTTTAAAAACTATCAGAGATTACACGAGAAATTGTACAGGTTTCGAGAGATATCAAGATATATTATGTTTATTTGAGAAAATAACCCGCCAAAACATGACAGAAAATAATTATTTTTGTACACTTTCTGCAGCATGTCCAAATTACGGCACTAATTCTTCTGTGACCGTTTCATTTTTTTCCATTCCTTTTCTTCATTTGATCATTGCAGTCAAACTTATCATGACTTATGATCTATTGTCAATCCAGTATGAAAAAATTGAAAGGCCCTGCGTGCTTTTTTAAATGGGTGTTCAATTCTTGCTTTCACGGTGCAATGAGCGCCGTTTCCCTATTTTTTCCCATAATGCAGCACAAAAAGATTGCAAAGCATGCACGCTCTTTTAATGGGTGTTTAATTTAGCTTTCACGGTGAAATACGCGCTTTTCCGCATTTTATCGAAAAGCTAACGGGAGTTTTTCATTGTTCGTTGTATTGTGAATTGTACGGTATCAGTATGTGAATATGGTTGAGTATGTAGAACTCCATCAACCAGGGCAATTATATTGTCAGACTCTCAAGCCATGCTTTGGAAAGTTCAGAACGGATGGCTGCGGCAGGAATGGAAAACTTCAATAGAATCCTCAAGTCTTCAAGAACTGGTGTGGATCTACTGTCCCGGTCATGCACTGGTACGTGGCAATGAGAGAGCTGACAGACTGACCTCGAGAACAACCATAATGGAGACACTGGACATGGATAAAGGAGAGATACTAAGGACAATTAATGATCGCCTGCTAGGTAATGACACTGCAATGGATGAATCAACAAGGCTGAGACTGTTGGAGTTTGGCATCAAACGTGGGACTAGCAGAGATGGACGTGAAAGAGGGTGTATCCGTCGTATGTACAACCAGCGTGCTACATGCACAACTAGATTTCATATTCTTCTACATTTCATGAGGGAGACTGAGCACCTATGGGTTTGCCCGGAGTGCAGTGAGGTCGATTTTGATTAACAATAACAATGAGTTTGTAGAAGAAGTTTCTTCTTCTTCTTCCTCGTTCGCCCTGAAAAGGACCTTGGTTGCGTTGTGTCTGTTTACAGCGGAGCTGCGATATCTGCACCTTTCGGCCGACACATCCGACTTCAGCACGGCATTTTTTGGGACCGGTTTGCCTTCCCTCTTCGATCCCTACTCTCTCAGCCAGACTGCAGTGATGCAGCCTGTTTCCAGGACCACCACTTGGAGGTGAAGTAGGGTCTTGGTCAGCTCTGGTTCGCTGACCCTGACGCAAGCAGTCAAGCTATGGGTCGCTGACTGCATTCTCTTTTGCTGCGTCTTTGGGTCCCGTAGAAGAAGTTTAAGTAACTGGAATTCTAAAAAGAATTTTTCTATGCGTGGGACCAGAGTTCATAAGAAGAATTTTTATGACTTTACAAGTTCATAAGTACACTTTTGTATCACTGGCGGAGTTCATAAGGGGAATTTTTATGACCGGCAAATGTCACAGTAACATTTCAAATTGTCGGGCCCCGCATTACAGACGAACGTTCAATGGTAGTTCAAACACTAGACTTTCTTTTTTTTTCGCTTTTAAATTTATAGGACATATAATAGCTTATTGTTTGAAATTTTCCAAAAATAGAATGCATATTATCGTGTTTTGTATTAAATCTTTTTCGGAACTGTAAGAAATGTTATTGAGTTTTCGAAATCTGGAATACTATATTGGTTACTTTCGTAATTTTACTTCTCTCTCTCTCTCTCTCTCTCTCTCTCTCTCTCTCTCTCTCTCTCTCTCTCTCTCTCTCTCTCTCTCTCTCTCTCTCTCTCTCTCTCTCTCTCTCTCTCTCTCTCTCTCTCTCTCTCTCTCTCTCTCTCTCTCTCTCTCTCAATGGATCGTGGATCCACCACTACAGATAACACCCATGTAGAAAACCTGCATCAAGGTTTTGATCTGGTTTTGAAGACCATCTTCCCTTGCACACAGACAACTTCATTAGTGCTCTGATCTCCTCTCTTAGATCACACAAGGCGGATCTCAGCACAGTACACGAACTCCGTAGCACCGGCGAAGATCCTAATGTGTGTGTACAGAAATCTATAAATATTTGTGTGGTGGGTAGGTTCCATAATTTTTAAATGTTTCCAGTGCAGCGACCGTATGGTCTACTATTTGCGATTTCCAACTGTCGAGGGATTTTTAACGTGCACAGCTTGCACACGAGACCTCCTATTTTTTCGCCCTTATCCGAGAAGGTATTAATTTACTCAAATAGTTGTTTCTGTAGCAGACTATTTTATATTTTCTTTGTTTTCTCAACTACCACCGGAAACCTCACGGAGCTTATGGTATACAATTGAAAAATGTATGACAGTTCTGAATGACGTCGTGCATCATTGTGCTTAAGTCCAGAGAAATGGGAGGGCAAAGGATCCTGTTACATGTCCCTTGAGGCATATTGCGCTCAAAACAGGCCACGGGAACACCACTGTAGATGTTCTCCATGTAGGAAGCGTGCACCAACCAGTTATAAACTTTTGTATTGGTCGCTTCTGTGGCATTCTTATTTGACACTAGTGTAAAAGCCCGTCAAAAGCATCAATACCTAACGGCAATTTTACTTATTCAAAAGTATTTTTTTAAAAACAACCCACTGTGCATCACCACAGTACACGAACTACGTAGCAGCAGCGCGGATCCCAATGTGTGTATACGGGATCATACATTCTATAAATGTATTTTTGTGCACACCGTCATTTGCGCACTTTTCTTTGTCGAGTGTTACTATTTTCGGGAGAGTAGACATAAGGGAAACATTACAATTAATGTCTAACTTTCAACCAAAGTTGCATCCCTTAGCGTTACGCACTGACAGAAAAAGCTGGGATTTTTATATATAGGATGATCAGGTTGCCAGCAGTTTGCACAATCTCCTATTAGTCGCATTGAAGGCCACACCTAAGGGTGCTTTTGTTCTGTTCTTGCTTTGTCCCTTCACAGAACCTCAGGAACTACACGGGCACGTATTAACTGACTGTAACCGCTTCTTTGCAGTGACCTCTTCTGTATTGGTTCCAACTTGACTGTAAACCACCAACTGATAACGACGCTATTTCTCCATGTTAAATAGTCTGTTTACACCCACTGTTGCGAATGTAGTGGTTTGGTCTATATCATCGCCACACAGGCTAATTCAATATATGTGTGCTGCTGTCCTGTCACTGTGTCTGGAATGTTGACCTGGGTGTGTGTTGATATGTTCGCACACCACGGTACGTACATAAGAGTACATGCAGGAGTCAAAAAGGGTTGCAAACGTCTAGAACAGTTTGATACTGTTTATTCCGAACAACACAGACACGATGACATAAATGACACACATTCGACAGCAAAACACGAATCATATAATTTCCACATTGCATTAAATATATATAATACGGCCTGTCCACATCCTGGCCTAAACAGTACTTCGACACTCACTAAAGCCTGCATCATCCGGCAGCTTCATTAATCTTCACAATGTGGCCTACAAAAGTACCTTAATACACAGCGAAGCCTGCATCAACAAATCTTCATTACACAATAAAGCATGCTCACCCGGCAGCTTCATTAATCTTCACAATATGGCCTACAAAAGTGCTTCAATACATAGCGAAGCCTGCACCACCCGGCAGCTATAATAATGTTCATATGGCCTAAACAAATCTTCACTGCAGTTTATCGCATAGGCTGTACACACAGCGAAATATATAAGTCGACATTTTCTCAAATCCTACGTAGGCATACATTATCCAAAAAACACTGGGACTCGACCTACACGGTCCACGCCCAAAACACAACTCCCAAATCACACACTAGTCCCGCCAAAAAACCCGTCACGAGATTTGGCTGTCTTGAACACCGCTCTCGATAATACATATGCAGACTAGCTGCGAGCAATTCACATGACTCAAAACAGTACAGAATAAATACATTAAACAGCGTTCACACGCTTATCTGTACTCTGTCACTCGAAAAATAGGAAAAGATAATTCTATCCTAAAGTCAAACAAGTATCCGCTTAATCAAGCGTTGCAACTCGAAATTTAATTTGTTCAAAACATTCTAAAGATTACTTCCCTTCCATAAATCCACTTGCAACACTGACATTCCTCGTATAATAACGCATAGGCAAGAAATGATTAGCAACTGTTTGTCCAGGTTCTCTAGACCAGTGGTTCTCAACGTAGGCCATATAACCCGCAGAAGACCATGCCATATTTCTATGGGGGCCACAGTAAAATGGTAAAATATCTTGTTTCTAGCTAACTATGGGGGCAACAAAAGTAAATGAGGCTCAGAAAAGGTTGGGGGGGGGGGGGGGGGGGGGTATGAACAAAAATAGGTTGAGAGCCCCTGCTCTAAGCGACATTCCATGTTTGTATATTATGATAGAGTTTACACTAAGGGTCCAGTACAAATATTTTTCCCGGTCCAACTAATTAACCGCACATATCGACCTTGATCTAACCTTTACCGAATTGTGTAAACATCACGTAAAGTATTACTTTGCAGGGGTCTCTGAAGAGACAAAGAAAAAAAAATTACAAGCAAACAATTAATACCCCCCTCTCTGAGGAGACAAAGAAAGAACAGGATCCTCCTCTGAGAGACAAAGATAGAATAAGATCCCCTCTCTGGGGAGACAAAGATAGAATAAGACCCCCTCTCTGAGAGACAAATATAGAATAAGATCCCCTCTCTGAGGAGACATATATAATAAGACCTCCCCCCCTCCCTCTCTGAGGAGACACAGAATAAGACCCCTCTCTAGGGAGACAAAGATAGAATAAGACCCCCTCTCTGGGGAGACAAAGATAGAATAAGACCCCCTCTCTGGGGAGACAAAGATAGAATAAGACCCCCTCGCTGAGAGACATATAATAAGACCTCCCCCCCCCCCCTTCCCTCTCTGAATGGACACAGAATAAGATCCCCTCTCTGGGGAGACAAAGATAGAATAAGATTCCCTCTCTGGGGAGACAAAGATAGAATAAGACCCCCTCTCTGAGGAGACATATATAATAAGACCTCCCCCCCCCCTCCCTCTCTGAGGAGACAAAGAAAATATTTACAACCCCCCCTTCCTTGTTTATGAGAAAACAAGGAAAGAATAGTGCTACTGTTTCCTATGCATGTCGTAACAGGCCTCTAATATGAGGTTATGCGTAGGGTTGGCCACCTCACTATGTAAAACAAATTGCTAGATAAACTACAGCAGCAAAGGTATATGAATGCTGTGGTGTAGGCTCTCCGAGGACCAGCTACAGTGACGCGCTCATGCGCCACAGGGAACGAAACGGGAAATTATCCTATATATAAAATCCCAGCTTTCTATGTCAGTGCGTAACGCTACGGGATGCAACTTTGGTTGAAAATTAGACATTAATTGTATTGTTTCCCTTATGTGTACTCTCCCGAAAATAGTAACACTTACCAAAGAAGAATGTGCAAATGACGGTGTGCACAAAAATATCCAATACCATAATTCCCGCCGTAAGTACGTCGGTCGGTCACATCATGCACACCGTCATTTGCGCACTTTTCTATTTTCGAGAGAGTACATTAACTTTCAACCACAGCTAAGGGGTGCAATTGTGGTTGAAAGTTAGACAATAATTGTATTGTTTCCCTTATATGTACTCTCCAGAAAATAGAAAAGTGCGCAAATGACGGTGTGCATGAACAGTTTGATTATGGAAAGAAGCCAACAACACAATTGATAAACAGTACATGAACTACAGACAGGAAGGTGCTGAGATGCAGATTAAATCAACAGATAATCAAGATACTCTTCTGTCCAGTTTCATTCGGAAAACGGATTTAACTCATCATTTTCTTAAAAATAACCTTAAAATGTAAGTTTTTGATTGTTTCTTCAAGAAATAATTTTAATTTAAAGTATTGCAGACTTATTGTTATGGATCAAAAGATGGCTGCAATTAAAAACTTGTCAATTTTGACGGGTTATTGTTAGTATTTATAGAATGTGTGATCCCGTATACACACATTGGGATCCTCGCTGCTGCTAACGTAGTTCGTGTACTGTGGTGATGCACAGTGGTTTTTTTAAATACTTTTGAATAAATAAAAGTTGACGTTAGGTATTGGTGCTTTTGAATTTAATTCCCGTTTTATGACGGGCTTTTATACTAGTAATAAAAAACGATCATTTATTTATCCCTTAGCTAAACAATCACTACTAGTCAGGCCCTCCCAGAGCGAGCTCAGATGAGGCAGAGGCTATGCCACTTTGCCAGGAACACCCCCCCCCCCCCCCCCTTCCTCACATTTTGAAAACAGGTGTTAAATGTAAAGGATCATGCATCCTTGACTGAGATAATCTTCTTCTGAAACCATGAAGTGAGGTTCGAGTCAAATGGTCTTCTGGTCCCCTCCCCTTGAGACTGGCTTTAGTCTACACACTTGTGATCGATTTCGTGCTGTTATCGAAATTCGTCTAAAATGTTGATACAAGAGCTCTGTAGACTGTATATAAAATATATGGGATATTTCAGTATGTTTGTTTAACTGCTTCTTGAACTCTGGCGTTGGGAACTGATACCTGCAGTCTTGTAAATCAAAGACGCCAGCTCTTTACTGATCATTATTTATATATCATGTGGTTGAAAAGTTACCTCAACCTGATAGAAGCATAACTTGTGGAGAGGCCAATAGTTTTATCATGAGTAGATACAGAGAGAAGTGAGAAGCAACGACCAACAGAAAAAATTATGCATTATAACAGCTCTAAAGAAGTGAACAATTGCTAATCTTCAGACTCCGCACAGGCCACAACATACTGAGATATTATCGACTCAACAAGTTAAAGATAGGAACTACTGATGAGTGTAACTGTGGTACTGTTAAAATGACTGATGAACATGTGGTGCAAAAGTTCTTAATATATTAGGAACAGAGCAACCACATATGATCCGTCACCATAACCATTCCTATCTATCTATCTATCTATCTATCTATCTATCTATCTATCTATCTATCTATCTATCTATCTATCTATCTATCTATCTATCTATCTATCTATCTATCTATCTATCTATCTATCTATCTATCTATCTATCTATCTATCTATCTATCTATCTATCTATCTATCTATCTATCTATCTATCTATCTATCTATCTATCTCTGTCTGTCTGTCTGTCTGTCTGTCTGTCTGTCTGTCTGTCTGTCTATCTATCTATCTATCTATATATCTAATCTGCCTGTCTGTCTATTTCTCTTCTGTTTGTCTATCTGTCTGTCTACCCGTCCACCAAACCACCTACCTACCTACCCACTTGTCTGTCTGTTTTTCTGTCCGTATGTCTGACTGTCCGCTGTGACAAAACATCTGAACATGCTCTTTTGTGTGATCTCTCACACCTTCAACCCTCCGGTAGTATCATTTTCCTCACTCATCGCTTTTTATTTGGCATAAATCATGCCTTTTCATTCGTTATTTTCACTATTTTGCTCTATGCTGGACATAGCATGGTGAAGTCTCTAACACGTCACTCCCCTATGGTAGTATTTGCTACGGGAGTAATGCGTATCTTATTGTTTACCACTCCTCAGACGTTTTATCGTAACAATACCCAGTCGTCAGACCGGTCACCAGCTTATCTCTTTGAATCCGTCTGACCACCTGTGGAAGCGTGTCCGTCAAACATTTGACCACATTGGAAAGCTGTTGATCATGTTGACACAATCTTGTATTGTGCGTACGATGAAAGAGACAACACTGTCTGACCAGACATCTGTCTGGCGAAGGCACGCAGATAAAGTGGATAATTAGAAAATCTGTCCGGATAGACATCTGGGCGGAAGACATTACGCCAGGAAAACACGGTCATAATATTGTGATAGACAGAGGGGCGCCGGAAGTCTTATGTAACGATTTGACATCACTGTTGTAAGAGGCCACGCGTGTATATTAAATTTAATATTTTCAAATACGCGTGGGATGAGTAATGATAAACTTCCCCACCCAAACAGTGCTAGATAGATTTGATTGGTTCGCAGAGTCTACAATAGATTTGATTGGAACCTTCAGCGGAAACCCAGCTGGATTTGAAACTAAGGATTGTGAGATATACTGTAGAAATCAGACACAGAACAGCACAGACTGCATCGCAGCGTCAACTAAACACCTCTTACAAGCCAGAGGAAAGAGGATAGGACTTATCATTCCACAACTATAAGTACCAGATCGAGTATTGGGCAACTGTGGAATTTACAAGTAAACCCGCAATTTTAATACAAGACTGGAAAATTGGAAATCACAGTAGTCAGAAAGGAATTTTTAACAAAACTTTTCCCAGGCAGGATTCAAAGAACACCACCCGTCAGAGGAATTGACTCATATTTCCCAGACCCAGTCGTAAGAGTAATTATACCAACAGTTTTCCCAGGCAGGATTCATAGAACACCAGCCGTCAGAGGAATTAACTCTTATTTCCCAGACCAAGTCAAAAGAGGAATTATACCAACAGTTTTCCCAGGCCAGGAATTTACAGAACACCAGCCGTCAGGGGAATTAACTCATACTTCCAGATTTGAGTGATCTCCAAGCTCCAATACAGAGCTGTGTTCATTCTAACTCTGTGCCAGGACAAGTGTGCATTCCCAAAATTTTGGGTTTGTGGTTACAAGCCACCAGACGACTGTGGTAATATAGCCGCTAGTGTGAGAGAAGAGCATCACCACCAACCGCCGAAATCGGACAAATTGAGTGAAGAAGTGCCTTCATCACCAAGAAGTGACGAAAACCACGGCTGCAGGACTCATCTGGGGCTAAGTTTTGTGTAACAGGCTACAGCAAAAGTCTAAGACATTCTAAAGCCCATTCTGAACCTCAGTGAGGAAACTTTAATTTCAACTTTCACCCAATTTTCCATATTTATTTTCCAATGTTAAAGACTAATTGGCTATTAAATTTGTTGTCTGTTATTTTAAACTAAACAATAATAGTTGATTCAGTATATGTACGAAAGCAAACGTATGAGCCAGTCTTTCTTGATAAACACACACACACACACACACACACACACACACATATATATATATATATATATATATATATATATATATATATATATATATAGAGAGAGAGAGCGAGAGAGAGAGAGCCATTACTTATAAGAGGTCATTAGTTGGATTACTCCAACTGGGGGCTTGAACGGGCCAGAACCATTGCATAAACCCTTCACAAAAGGCGACGGGCCAGATAATAAGTTAACAAATTTGCTCAGCCCTTAAGCAGCGTTTGTTCTTGACTTCTGGGAATATCGTGTGAATTCTCCCTTACGGTAGAAGCGCCATTCACCTTCTATCTACATCTTTGCCAAGAGTAATCTTGCGCGAAGATAGATACCTTGGACGACCTACTTTTAGATACGCTTGCGTTGAGACCATTAGTGGACTACTACTGCAAAGCAAGGGGAGGCGATCCCGTGACATCCGCCTTGTTTACTGTTTTTCTCTAAGTAAGTTACTTTTCTACGAAAACAGTAGAGAATTTGTAGAGAGAACTAAACTAAATGTTTTATTAATTATTTTAAAAAAAATATGCTAACTGTTTAAAAAAAATAAACGTTACTTTTCATTGAGAAGCTTTTTCTCAATTTAGTTTAGTTTTCACATTTTACCCTCTCATATTTTTGTACGTTCCTTCCCGACGTAGACTTTGTGGTCGAAACGTCTTTGTCCTACTAAGTAAGACATGACCTACTTTTCGTTTATCCTACCGTTCGTGCTGATACACTTTTCTTATTTAATTCTCTGGTTCAAATGTTACCTTAGCCCCGTTTACTCCCCTGGGGTTCTTAAAGAGACAAAGACAGAATATTACTACAGCTTCCTCGCGTATCTCGTACACGATGACGTATCTCGTACACGATGACGTATCTCGTATACGATGACGTATCTCGTACACGATGAACTGATATGAGGTTGTCCATCCTGAATGTGTAGAACTAATTGCTACAGAAAGCACGGAAGCGAGTGAATGCGAATGCGTGTTGCAGGCTGTCTGCAGGGAGACCAGCTGGGGTGGTGCCACAATACTCTATAAGGGACGAAAGGGAAAACGATGATGGTGAAATGTTGCTTTAGTCGGGACTTGTTGTCGCAGCCGGGAAATGCTGTAATAGGTGAGAAATCTTGCCATAGCCGGGACATGTTGTCAAAACCATGAAATGTTGTCACAGACGGGAAATGCTGTAATAGGAGGGAAATGTTGCCATAGCCGGAAAATATTGTCATATCCGGGAAATGTAATAGGCGAGAAATGTTACCATGGTTTGGCCATGTCTGCAGAATGGGAGAAGATCGGCTACCACGACAAGCATGGGAAACAAAGAGCCAGGGATCCAGACCACCAGGACGACCCAGAGTCCGCTGGGAGGACAACATTAGACAATCTTTGAAGAACCGAGGACTAGAATGGAACCAGGCCAGAAGGAAGACAGCCGATAGGATAGTCTGGCGCTCTCTCTTCCAAACCTTTACACCTCACGGTAGAAGGGGAACGACTAAGTAAGTGAGTAAGAGAAATGTTACCGTAGCAGGACATGTTGCCATAGCCGGGATTTGTTGTCACAGCTGGGAAATATTGTCAGGGCCGAGAAATGTTGCCATAGCCGAGAAATTTTGACAAGCCCGGGAAATTTTGAAATAGGCAAGAAATGTAACCAGAGCCGGGAAATGTTGCAATAGCCGAGAAATGTTGTAATAGCTGGGAAATGTTGCCATATCTGAGAAATGTTGCCATATCTGAGAAATATTGTCATAGCTGGGAATTGTAATAGCTAGGCCATTTTGCCATATCTGGAACATGTTGCTGTGGCCGGGAATCGAGCTGGGCACGAGCTTGCTACTTTGTTTTAGTGATCCTTAGGAGGGCGTCTCTTTTAACACGTGACAGCAATAGACGAGCACCAGGTCACCTCGAGGCAGGGCATGTTTACACTGACAGAGGAAGCATTGAGGATAGGTTCTGGCGCTCTAAAACTATAATTCTGCAGGTAAATGAGACTCATAAGCCTTGGATAACGTTTCACCTAGAAGCAAGAAAACTGATACTAAACCACTCGCTTCTATGCAGGTAAGCTGTGGACAGGCAGGAACTAAACAGATAAACATACTGCCGTAAGGGAACAAAGTGTTAGAGAGTACTATATTCTAGGTCTCAGGTTTATGAAGTGGGATGACCTGTTCGATTCCTCGCTGTTTCACCTTCCCTAACTCAAGAATCATGTACCATTAGACAGCTAACCTGACAAAAATGCTTATTGAAGACGAATATACTGGGCCACAGACCGAAAGAAACAGAGGCCCATTACCACCTCTATAAACGACATCACCAATAAGATGATGTCGCTTTCTGTTTGTTTAAAAAAGTCTTTAAGTTGTTTTTCTCTTTCACAGTGTCTGCATGTATTACTTCAGCGACGTTTTTGTGACCAAGTGGTTACAAAACAGTTCAACGATGTCAGCCTGGATGGTTTTATTATGTTCGTTTTTGCATATACACTCTCCAAGGTTGCATAAGTCTGTCATGTAATGCCACTTCTTTTCAAACTTTCTCTCTTTGTGCCTTTTACATGCAAACCGTGCTAACAGTAAGTTTCTCATGACCTGTCAATCTTTTTATCCGCGAACACTCGCGTATTGTGCTCGTTGAATAAAAGTTTGTACCTGTACTTAGTCACGTATCAAAAGCCAACGCATTACATTTGAATGGGTTGTTTGATATTCCAGCGCTTGAGTATTTGTTACAAGATATTATTACATTAGCTTTCTCTTCCTCCTGGAATCCTTTGTCGTTTCTTTGTTCTCTTTGTAAATGTAGGTCTGTCTTTACGCTTTCAGTCCTTATCTATCTATCTATCTATCTATCTATCTATCTATCTATCTATCTATCTATCTATCTATCTATCTATCTATCCATCCATCCATCCATCCATCCATCCATCCATCCATCCACCCACCCACCCACCCACCCACCCACCCGTCTATCTATCTATCTATCTATCTATCTATCTATCTATCTATCTATCTATCTATCTATCTATCTATCTATCCATCCATCCACCCCAATCCATCCACCCACCCACCCACCCACTTACCTATCTATCTATCTATCTATCTATCTATCTATCTATCTATCTATCTATCTATCTATCTATCCATCCATCCATCCATCCATCCATCCATCCATCCATCCATCCATCCATCCATCCATCCATCTATCATCTATCATCTATCTATCTATCTATCTATCTATCTATCTATCTATCTATCTATCTATCTATCTATCTATCTATCTATCTATCTATCCATCCATCCATCCATCTATCTATCTATCTATCTATCTATCTATCTATCTATCTATCTATCTATCTATCTATCTATCTATCTATCTATCTATCTTTCTATCCATCCATCTATCTATCTATCTATCTATCTATCTATCTATCTATCTATCTATCTATCTATCTATCTATCTATCTATCTATCTATCTATCTATCTATCTATCTATCTATCTACTTACCTGTTTGTTTGTCTGTCTACCTACCTATCTATATATCTATCTATCTGTTGGAGCAGAATACTATTCTGTCCTCGTCTCTTAAGACACCCCTGAGTACTACACGATGTCTGCTGAACGATTAGTACTGGGAATTGCTCTCAAATGTTCAAAGACTTTTTACGACGTTGTTATAAAGTTTTTGTGGCACTGTAATACTGTTTTTTTCATACCACCCTTACGACTCTTTAAGAACGTGTTAGTATGATTTATCGAGGTAAGTCTGACAACAGTCATATATTTAATCACGCATTTCCAAACCCATTCTGCGGTAGCCGTCAGCATTAATGGGCTTCGGGGAATGCTGAATACTTCTCATAGGCGTCTCAGCTGCACTTAAAAAAAGAATCTTCTGTTCTTGTGCGAAAAAGATCTAACTAGTGCCCCTAGATCTATGATAAAGGGGCACTAGATCTAACTTAACCGATCAACTACTGGAATTGTCATCGTTGATACAATCGGAACTCCGCCTATGCCGGTCCCAAGCCCGGATGAAAAAGGAGGAGGGCGGCCTGCATGGAGGCCGTAAGGAGGCAGCCCCTCCACCATGCAAAGGCACAACAGGCCAATCACCTGTTTGTCTTAAACTATGATTACAAGCAATATAAGAGAGAAAGCCGGACTGATTCTTGTCGTAAATTTATTTTGAGAGAAAAGAGTCGTAGAAATAGTGGTCCGGTTTAGAGTGGAAAATGATGATGGAAAGCTCAGTGATAGAAAATGTAGAGATTTAATAGTTACTTCACAGCGTGCTGGAGGAGAGTAAAGACAGACTTATTTACGACAAATCGTGTCTCTCAATCTTCTCTTTCACTCTCCTGGTCAAACAATTATTTGCCAGTTTTCCAGACTCGCATCTGCGCGCACACCGATTCGGTGTTTTCAAACACACACACGACGTTGATACAAACTATATTAAACGAATAGGGGAAAAGTTGGGCTTTGGGTATATCCAACACACAGAACTAAATGAGTTTAGGTGATTTTATTCACTTTAAACATCAATTACTAAAAATATCAGATATTACATAAATTATCATAAGTACACAAATGCAAATAACAAGTTTGGGAGGGGGTGAAGAAGATTGGTATCGACTAAGCCCTTCCCGCTCATTAGACAAAGACAAACCCAGTCCAGAGATAGATAATATCAGGAACACGGGTACGTTAACCTAACAGTAAAGTTAATTACTCTGAAAGAGGTGTTACCAAGTTAGGTATAAGTGATAGAAAAAAAAACCTGTTCTTCCCAGCTGTTCTTCCCTTTACTAAGCAAATGGAAAGGAGGTGGTTTTAAACAGAGTTAACAAATTATCAACTATCCCACTTAAAGGAACAATGTAGGGTATACAGAAAAGATATATGTTACCAGGTAAGCAAGTTAACAAAATGGTCACACAAAAGAATTAATTTCCTGTCATTCATACACGCGCTAGCAAAGGCCTTCACTCATCTTGCTCTCACTTACCGATTGTGAAAAAATCTTGCACTCCATAGAATAACACAACAGCAGTTACACCTCAACTAAATGTATGAGTGTTTGTTCAAGTTCTAGCCCCAGATTATCGGGTAGGCGGTCAGCACATAAAAGGATCCCGTAATCGCTGGAAAATGAATCTGTAGTTGTGTCTCTTTTCTTAATAACAGTTTCTATGGGAGGGCACGGTCTCTGATACCGGGGTGAGGATGGTGTGGTCTATTTGACTATGCCGCTGATAATAAAATTCTTACGCGTGCTGGTACACTTTATCCGTGAGGTATGGTTTAAGTCCAGTGAGAAAACTAGTCACATCACTGTTCAGGAAATTATGAATTATCTCTCTGTGTCAGTAAACTAACAAAGCTCGGGCCAGTGTTCTTCTTCCCGTTACGACTTAAGTTGTTTGATGGTGCGTTAAATTTGTCTTTGGGTGTGCTTTCTTTGCTATAAGTTAGATAGCGGAATTCCAAACATAGAATCGCCTCAAAGATTAAAAATTTACACAGTCTCAACAAGTTCTGCGTCAGGGGAACTCTACACACTGTTTATGCTTTGCTTTGCTTAGATTGATTTCTTTATTGCTTTCTTAATGCTGGGATCGCACAGGTTACGATCACTCTGTATGAAAGAAAAAAAAAGACATGTAATATACCGAAAACAAATAACCTTCTAAAGCGCGATGAATTTCCCGTTAAGCCTATAATACACTCGAGTATTTAATTATGTATTTAATAAACACTGCGCGAATTCTAGTGGTTAAAAACCCACATCTATAAAACTAGGACTTAACTGAATTTATTAATTATAAATTCCTTCGCGACTTTAAAAGTTAATTTAAGCATCTATTATCTTTTGAAATAATATAATAGATAGATCATTATATTTAAAACTGGAACTCTTGAGATGGTTTAATTAAATAGATTTAAATTAACACAAAATCCCTTGAAATAGAATGACTAGACCACTGATCACTTTACACAATATATATTTTACCGCTTTGCACAGAATTAGAAATCACTGCAAATATATATAAAATCCAGGGGAAAATCTATAACAAGATTTCAATAAAGCTAGTGCTTCTGTAAAGGTCTGGCCAGCGAGTGATAACGTGTCTAGTTCTACATGGTCTATTTAGCTAAAATGAAATGTAAGTTGAGTGGGACATGATAAACTTGACAACTTATTTGATCTCACGAACTTTTGGGGATCTGACCGCCAAATCAAGAGAAGAAGCCGCCCCCTGGTCTTCGTATCCGCTCGCTGCTGCCCGTTTCGCTTTCCCCCGTTCGCTCGGTTCCTCGATTGACACCGAGACGCGAAATTAGCGGCAAGCAACTGCGTCTCGTATCAGGGAAAACTACTGTCTTTGATAGCGCCGATAGTCTCCCCTAAGATCCCTCGGTCTGTCTCTTTGATCTCGTCGCTGTATCCTACATGAGTCCCGGTGGAATGCGTTCTGGCAAACGAAAAGTTACAACAAATGTTCAGGGGTTCTAATGTTATGAAAAGCTAAAGGTCCCTTTAAATCATCCATCATATCAGGGAAATTCACTTGTCAAACTAGACGTACGTCACAATCGTCCCCACTTTTAGACATGAAACCATTTTTCATGTTTTCATTTTTGACAATGGAGGTGACCTGATTGGTGATTTTAGGATGAGTGGTATCTTCAGTTTGCTCTTCTTCCTCTGTAGACCAGTTTCTACTCAGAAAATCAGCCCCGACATTCTGTCTTCCCGGAATATATTCCACTTTGAAAGAATAGACGCTTAGAAGGAGGGCCCAACGCATGATCCTAGCGTTAAATTCTTTATTGGCACCAAGAAATGCTAACGGAGCGTGGTCTGTTTGCACCGTGAACGATGTACCATAAAGAAACTCATGATGGCGTCTGATACCGTCAATCAGAGCAAGACATTCCCTTTCAACTACGCTGTAGTTCCGTTCCGCTTTATTTAATTTCCGACTGCCATAGGCAACTGGAAATAGCATGTTCAGGTCACTGTCATCGGCTTGAAGCAGTGTTGACCCGATGCCCTGACCTGACGCGTCGACTCTCAGTACAAAAGGTTTCTTGAGGTCAGGCAACCTCAAAATGGGGTATGCAGACAACTGTCCTTTCAAAGTGCTATACGCGTGTTCGCACTTTTGATCCCATATGACCTTATCAGGACAACCTTTCTTTGTGAGGTCAGTCAGAGGTGCCGTCAGTCCGTTGAAGTTCTGGATGTACTTCTGATAGTATGCACATAGCGATATGAAGGAACGTACGTCTTTCTTCGTTCGGGGTCTTTTTGCTGCCACTATTTTCTCCACGTTCTTCTTAATAGGCCAACTGCATCCGTGAGAAATAGTGTGCCCCAGGAAGTCTAACTGTTCAAACCCGATGAGACATTTGCTAGGTCTGGCTGTGAGACCCGTTTCCTGTAGTCTCCTGAGGAGCATAGCAACCGTAGCAATATGTTCTTCATAGGTTTCCGATGCAATTAAGATGTCATCCATGAAATTATGGATATGGGGACTTTGCAAAGGTTCTAGAAGCTTCCTCATCATCCTGGTGAACACTCCTGGTGCGTTATGCAAACCGAACGGCATCACGTTAAATGTGTAATGTCCTTCACTAGTGCTGAAAGCTAACAAAGGTTTAATTTCCTCCTTGACTGGTATTTGATAATAACCTTTACTGAGGTCAATCTTGGAGAAGATCTTAGCTTTGCTGAGCTTGGTGAACAACTCAGAAACAGTTTGGAGAGGTTCGGGCTGGAATTCCGTTACAGCGTTTAGCAACCTGTAATCAATGCACAGCCGAACTTCCTTATTGGGCTTCTGCAACAGCACTACGCTCGAGCTGTAAGGAGATGTAGACTCACTGATAATTCCTGCCTGACGCAGCTTGTCTATTTCTCCGCGAAGTGCATCAGCTTTAGCGTACGGGATGGGGTAAACTCTGGTTTGAACAGGGGTCTCGTTTGTTAATTTCATATCAAATTCAATGAGATTTGTTCGACCAGGTACATCCGTTAAAACTGCACTGTACTGTTTTAGTAGAGCCCTAGTTTCTGTTTGTTGTTCTGGTGAGAGATTGTCGCCGAACTTGACATCTTTAAAGGATTCTGTGGGTTGCAGTGGATACTCCATGCAACCATCATCATCTTCCTCGTCTTCCGTTGCTATGGCGACAGCCAGGAGATGCTCGGAGGATGGCACCGGTCTTTCCAAATATTTCTTTTAGCAGATTTATGTGGAAGACCTTCTCCTTTCCTTTGATGGAGATCTTGTAGTTGGTACGTGAGATCTTTTTAAGGACGGTAAACGGTCCTTGCCATCCGATGCGAAGTTTATTGCTTCCGGTTGGAAGTAGCAATAGGACTTTCTCCCCTGGTTGTAGTTCTCTCTCTTTTGCAGCTTTGTTGTATCTTTTAGTAATTTTAGCGCGGGCTTTCTTAAGGTTGGTAGTAGCTAGATCCCATCCTAGCTTTAGCCTTTCCTTAAGCTCAGATACATACTTGCTTGCAGAGACGACTGTCTCGTCAGCCTTCTGGTCTGTCAGGGACCGAAGTAAGGCTTCTAGTGGCCCCTTAATAGGTCTGCCAAATAAAAGTGTAGCTGGCGCAAAACCCGTAGACGCTTGGGGTACCTCTCGGTAGGCGAATAAGGCAGCCGATATATATTGGTCCCAGTCTTCCGGTTTCTCCTGACCCAGCTTACGTAAAATCATGGTGAGGGTACCGTTAAAACGTTCCACGAGCCCATTTCCGGCCGGATGGTAGGGACTTGTGTGGATATGTTTGGCCCTCAAGATCTTAAAGATCTCCTCCATTAACAGGCTACGGAATTGGGATCCATTGTCCGTCAAAACTTGTTGAGGGAATCCCAACCGTGTAAAAATTTGCACAAGGGCTTCTGCGACATGCTTGGAATTAGTGCATGGTAGCGGTACGGCTTCGGCCCACATAGTGCAAGTGTCAACTAAGGTCAGGATGAACCTGTTCCTTCTTTTGGTCTTTTCCAGAGGACCAATAATGTCGACAGCAACCCGTTCAAATGGAGTCCCTACTATTGGCATTTGCCCCATAGGTACTGGGGGTGTCAAGTGCTTGGGTGCTACCCGTTGGCACTGGGCGCAGGATTTCACGTACCTGACAATGTCAGAGTTCATTCCTGGCCACCAATAGTGGTTTTTTTTATGCGCTGAATAGTGGCGTTTTGTCCCATGTGTGTCCGCTAAAGGGAAGAGAGTGCCCCATTTCTAAGATCTGGTTTCTGTATTGCGTCGGTACTAGGAGCTGGTTATTCCCCGTGTCCGGGTTGCCCGTTCTACGATACAATACACCATCCTTAGAAAAGATGTCTCCGTTGTGTCTGGGGTCCTTAGCCATGGGCAGTTTTTTAAAGCAGGGCGCCAGAGTAGGGTCCTTTTGTTGCGCCTCCTTCACTTCATTCGGCAACAAGTTTGGCGCAGGCTCCCTCTCCTTCTTGGCTTGCCCTCTTGTGGTTACCGCTGCCACAATCGGCTCCTTAGGTCTCCCAATGAACACATATCTACATCCCAGGATAACTGGGTAGATCGGATCATCCATTATGGCCGCTTTAATAACTCCTCTGACAAAGTCAGAGTGTATTTCTACCAGTGCGATAGGAAGCGTCCTGGGTGCATCACTCCTGAAAACTCCACTAAGTTTGACGGTTTCCTCTGTCTCCTGACCGGGTTTGACTAGGTGCCTAGCGACAATACAATCAAAACTTAATCCAGTGTCAAAAAGACAAGTAGTGGAGGTACCGTTCAAAATTACAGTTCCTCGAGTTGAGGGTCGGTCCCCCTCAGGTTGAGAATCACTGACATTGACTCTACCTTTCGAGGCTGTATGCAAACATCCAATGCGGTTTGCACCGGTTTGTTTGCCCTGATCAGACGTTCCTGGTGTAGGGGTCTTCCCTTTTCCTTGACCTTGGTGGCCGCGCTGCCACGTAGGCTTGTTGGGTTGATCAGAATTTTTGTTGGGGGGGTATCGGGTTTTGTAGAATTTCGATTTTTCCTGGGGAGGTTTCTGGGTATTGTTATCTCGTTGGTTATAATGTTGAGAGGAAGTGGAAGAATAGGATGCCTGCTCTAGATTCTGTTTTCGAGATGGCTCATCGGTGGGTTTACGTTTAGTGCTGGGAAGTTCGGCCATTGCATTGCTATAGCGTTCGGCTTTATTGAGTATGTCTTCAAGCCTGACTGCCCCCTGTTCAGCCAAAAATCTACGTGTTTCATTCGACAAAGTGGATTTTATCTGCTCCACAAGAACAAGTTCGAGGAGTCCCTCATATGAAAGAGGTAGGTCAGATAATTCAATGCACTTTGTCAGATAACCCGTGAGACGTGAAGAGAACTGGGGAAATGTTTCCGTGCTCTCTTTTCGGCTGTTTCTGAACAACTGCAGAAACTTTCGGGCAGTCATCTCAAACTGCTGTAGTAAGGCCTTTTTCAACATGTCGTAATCATGTTGATTCGGTCCCAGCTTTGTGTACACGTCATAAGCATTGCCTTTCAGTGACGTTGAAAGTTTGAGCGCCCAGCGGGTACTCTCTAACCCATAAAGATTCGCGAGTCTCTCGAATTTTTCTAGGTAGCTGTCAATTTTTTCGTTAGGGCTAGGAAAAGATTCTAAAGAAAACGACATAGCAGTTAATTGGGCAGATTGAGTACTGGAGAGGTCCATTGATTGAGACTGGGGCGAAGACGGCTCTCCGTTAGTCGAAGTAGAGGCGCCCCGACTCTCTAGAGCCTTAAGCGCCAGTTGATGCTGTCTTTCCTTGTCTCTCTCTCTCTCTCTGCGAGTTTCCATCTCTGCTTCAATTTTCTTCTGTTCCAAAAGACGTTCTTCCGCTTCTTTCTTATCTGCCCTCTCCTGGGCTTCTCTCCTCTCTGTTCTTTCTTTCTCTTCCTTCCTCTCAGCTTCGGCTCTCTGTTGCTTCGCCTTCCTCTCAGCTTCGGCTCTCTGTTGCTCCGCGTCATATATTTCCAATTCCTGGTTAATAAACGCGTTTGCAGCTTCTGCATCTAATCCTGCCTCTTTCGCTTCCAGCCTCAAGATGGACCTCATCTTTATCCTCTCTGCCATTGTTAAAGAATAAGATGAAGTATGCTTAGAGAACTAGTAAGAAGAAACGCGAAAGGGAGGAACTCTGAACCGCTACGAGAAAAAAACACAAGTACAAATTTACCTGTGTTACCTCCTACCTGTACTGTGCAAACTTATCGCTGCTATTATCTGGCAATTAAGGCTCTAAACGCAAGCGACTATGCCACTAAATGGTAAGTTACACTGGAAAAGAATCTACTTTTACTAACAGTCGAGAAAAATTTATATTAAAACAATTTAAAAGGAAAAAAAAATTTCCCCTAAATTTTAAATCTCTGACAACAAACTCCGTCCCTAAAGTCAATTATTGAGATGAGACGTTGTTAACTTAATTTTTAAAAATCAGAACAATCCGTCTTTAGCTAAGCTCAACTCTTTTTGACTTCAAAAACCTTAGTGACTGTAAAACAATCACGCAATCCCAGCAACTTTTATAAAGAAAGAAATATAATTATCTCCGCCAGAGGATAATTAAAATAGCAAATATATTTGTTTGTCTGTACTTTCTACTGCTGTGGAGAGAAAACAACCTGTAAATATGCTGTGTGGACAACCCAAATACTTAAAGAACGTTTGTCTAGGGGTGTAATTATTTATTTATTTCCCTAATTCACAAAGACAAATCATTCACACTCTACCTAGTTAGACCCAAACTAAATCAGACTCAAAATATCTTTAACCCGGCTATGCGATTGCCTCAAATGTAGCTCAAGATCCCAGAACCAGCCCACAAATATGTGTGCATCAAATGTATCTCAAAATTATCCCAGACGAGCCGGCCAAATATTGTCGTAAATTTATTTTGAGAGAAAAGAGTCGTAGAAATAGTGGTCCGGTTTAGAGTGGAAAATGATGATGGAAAGCTCAGTGATAGAAAATGTAGAGATTTAATAGTTACTTCACAGCGTGCTGGAGGAGAGTAAAGACAGACTTATTTACGACAAATCGTGTCTCTCAATCTTCTCTTTCACTCTCCTGGTCAAACAATTATTTGCCAGTTTTCCAGACTCGCATCTGCGCGCACACCGATTCGGTGTTTTCAAACACACACACGACGTTGATACAAACTATATTAAACGAATAGGGGAAAAGTTGGGCTTTGGGTATATCCAACACACAGAACTAAATGAGTTTAGGTGATTTTATTCACTTTAAACATCAATCACTAAAAAATATCAGATATTACATAAATTATCATAAGTACACAAATGCAAATAACAAGTTTGGGAGGGGGTGAAGAAGATTGGTATCGACTAAGCCCTTCCCGCTCATTAGACAAAGACAAACCCAGTCCAGAGATAGATAATATCAGGAACACGGGTACGTTAACCTAACAGTAAAGTTAATTACTCTGAAAGAGGTGTTACCAAGTTAGGTATAAGTGATAGAAAAAAAACCTGTTCTTCCCAGCTGTTCTTCCCTTTACTAAGCAAATGGAAAGGAGGTGGTTTTAAACAGAGTTAACAAATTATCAACTATCCCACTTAAAGGAACAATGTAGGGTATACAGAAAAGATATATGTTACCAGGTAAGCAAGTTAACAAAATGGTCACACAAAAGAATTAATTTCCTGTCATTCATACACGCGCTAGCAAAGGCCTTCACTCATCTTGCTCTCACTTACCGATTGTGAAAAAATCTTGCACTCCATAGAATAACACAACAGCAGTTACACCTCAACTAAATGTATGAGTGTTTGTTCAAGTTCTAGCCCCAGATTATCGGGTAGGCGGTCAGCACATAAAAGGATCCCGTAATCGCTGGAAAATGAATCTGTAGTTGTGTCTCTTTTCTTAATAACAGTTTCTATGGGAGGGCACGGTCTCTGATACCGGGGTGAGGATGGTGTGGTCTATTTGACTACGCCGCTGATAATAAAATTCTTACGCGTGCTGGTACACTTTATCCGTGAGGTATGGTTTAAGTCCAGTGAGAAAACTAGTCACATCACTGTTCAGGAAATTATGAATTATCTCTCTGTGTCAGTAAACTAACAAAGCTCGGGCCAGTGTTCTTCTTCCCGTTACGACTTAAGTTGTTTGATGGTGCGTTAAATTTGTCTTTGGGTGTGCTTTCTTTGCTATAAGTTAGATAGCGGAATTCCAAACATAGAATCGCCTCAAAGATTAAAAATTTACACAGTCTCAACAAGTTCTGCGTCAGGGGAACTCTACACACTGTTTATGCTTTGCTTTGCTTAGATTGATTTCTTTATTGCTTTCTTAATGCTGGGATCGCACAGGTTACGATCACTCTGTATGAAAGAAAAAAAAAGACATGTAATATACCGAAAACAAATAACCTTCTAAAGCGCGATGAATTTCCCGTTAAGCCTATAATACACTCGAGTATTTAATTATGTATTTAATAAACACTGCGCGAATTCTAGTGGTTAAAAACCCACATCTATAAACTAGGACTTAACTGAATTTATTAATTATAAATTCCTTCGCGACTTTAAAAGTTAATTTAAGCATCTATTATCTTTTGAAATAATATAATAGATAGATCATTATATTTAAAACTGGAACTCTTGAGATGGTTTAATTAAATAGATTTAAATTAACACAAAATCCCTTGAAATAGAATGACTAGACCACTGATCACTTTACACAATATATATTTTACCGCTTTGCACAGAATTAGAAATCACTGCAAATATATATAAAATCCAGGGGAAAATCTATAACAAGATTTCAATAAAGCTAGTGCTTCTGTAAAGGTCTGGCCAGCGAGTGATAACGTGTCTAGTTCTACATGGTCTATTTAGCTAAAATGAAATGTAAGTTGAGTGGGACATGATAAACTTGACAACTTATTTGATCTCACGAACTTTTGGGGATCTGACCGCCAAATCAAGAGAAGAAGCCGCCCCCTGGTCTTCGTATCCGCTCGCTGCTGCCCGTTTCGCTTTCCCCCGTTCGCTCGGTTCCTCGATTGACACCGAGACGCGAAATTAGCGGCAAGCAACTGCGTCTCGTATCAGGGAAAACTACTGTCTTTGATAACGCCGATAGTCTCCCTTAAGATCCCTCGGTCTGTCTCTTTGATCTCGTCGCTGTATCCTACTAAATGAGTCCCGGTGGAATGCGTTCTGGCAAACGAAAAGTTACAACAAATGTTCAGGGGTTCTAATGTTATGAAAAGTTAAAGGTCCCTTTAAATCATCCATCATATCAGGGAGAATTCACTTGTCAAACTAGACGTACGTCACAATTCTAAGGGCGACGGACTGGAACGGACTACGGACTACGACTTATGGAACATGGAACACAAGAAGTATAAATGGGAAGGGGGAGGAGCTGATGGAAGGGGTGGGGAAGGCGAAACTAGAAATCCTGGCTATTACCGAAACAATGAAAAAGGGACAGGGAGTCATGGATCTCGATGGCAACACTCTGCTATACAGTGGTGTACCCACATCTGAAGGAGCTAAAGGGGGTGTGGGTTGCATTGTGGCCAAAAACCAGAAAGATAGTATCAAGGGATGGAACTTTGTCTCGGAGCGCATTGTGGTTGTAAAGCTAAGGGAGGGAGAGACCATGGTCGGCCTGGTCATAGTGTGTGGGCCGGGTGGGGATGAGAGGGCGGAGGTCAGGGGGGAGTTCTTCGGGCTGCTTCGGGGGACAGTGGATGACTGCCTAGATGAAATTGTCATGCTCGGGGATTTCGGTGCCGGAGTTGGAAGTGGCCATGCTAGATGGGGTGGAGTTATCGGAAGATATGGAGAAGATACTCTCGATGACAATGGAGGGCGACTCCTCAGATTCTGCAGTGAGCGGAGTCTGATCATTGCCAACACAAAGTTCCCCCATGGGCGCATGCGTGCATACGCTGGGTGTGAGCCGGCAGGGAATGAGAGGTCAGTGATCGACTGTGCCATTGTTGGGAGGAGCTCGTTCAAATGTGTCCGGGGTGCTAGAGTCTGGAGGGGGCCAGAGATTGGAAGTGATCACTACCTGCTTACAATCAAAAGAACAACTGAAAGAGTTGCTCAGACTAGGAACTGTCCAGCACCACGCAAGAAACCAAGTAAACGAACGGAGGAAATGAGCATTAAGACCTACAAGCTGAAAGAGCCAGAAATTAAGACCAGATATCAGGGGCTTGTTGCTACAGCGGTGAGAAACACAGAAGAACAACCTGATGACTTGGAAACCCTGTGGCTTAAATTCAGGGACATGATGGGGACAGCTGCTGCGGAGGCGTGTGGTGAGGTCCGACTTGGGAGCGGGAGAGGGAGAACACCTTGGTGGACAGGGGAGGTCAGGGGGAAAATGGGATTGGAGAAAATGGCGTGGAAACGATATTTAGGAGCTGGAGGCACAGCGGGACAAGTGGAGAGATATAGAGAGTGTGTGATACTCGGAGCGGAGGCGGAGAGCAAGGTGCTGGCGGCGGGACAGGGGTCCTGGGGGGAGTTTGGAGAGGGGCTGGAGGGGGATGCGCAGGAGAGCCAGAGATTGTTCTATGGGACCCTGGGGAACATGGGGAAGGGGGAACAGTGCCCTCTTATGTTTATAAAGGACAAGCGGGGCGGGTTGCTTGCTGCCCCGAGGGAAGTGATGGAAAGGTGGAAGGAATATTTCTCAGAACTCCTTGATGGTGAGCAAGGTAGAGCATCAGAAATGATAACCACTAGCACAGAAGAGGATACAAATGGTGATGAAGATGACATAAAGATGGAAGAACTGAAGGCAGCACTGGAGAAAATCAAGATGGGCAAGGCAGCAGGGCATGATGGTATAACACCAGAAATGGTTAAGTACATGGGAGCATCAGGCGACCTATTACTCCTAAGGGTCCTACAGGCAGCATGGTGCAACAAGGCCATACCAAAGGATTGGGAGATTGCCATTATAACACCGATTTTCAAAAGGGGTGACGGTCGACAATGTGGAAACCACAGAGGCATATCCCTTCTCAGTGTCCCTGGTAAAATCTGCTCTAGAATCCTAGAGCAGAGACTCCGATGCCTAGCTGAGCCACAATTGGATGAAGCCCAGTGCGGATTCCGAGCAAACCGAAGTACTCAAGACCTAATCTTCACACTCAGGCAGCTGAGTGAAAAGTCCCTTGAGTACAAGAGTGAGATCCATCTTTGTTTCATAGATCTGGAAAAAGGCGTTTGACAGGGTCCCCTGGAGCGAACTTTGGGACTGTTTGGCAAGGAAGAACATTCCAGCACCTCTGATTCATGCTATACAGAGCTTCTACAAGTCTTGCAGAAATTATGTGAGGACAGCAAACTATAAGTCAGAAGAGTTCAGGACCACCACTGGTGTAAGACAAGGCGATATCCTGTCACCTTGTCTTTTCATACTCCTCATGGACGATGTCATCAAGGCATGTAAGGAGAGAACAAGAAAGTATTCAGTGGGGTACTGGAAGATGAGACAGGTCTGTATTTCAGAGCTAGCATTTGCTGATGATGTTGACCTGATTGCTAAATCAGAGACACATCTCCAATCCAACCTGCAAGTCTGGAAGGAAGAGCTGGAGAAGAGAGGGATGGTCATAAGCAGCTCTAAAACAAAATCCATGGTGATATCACGAGAAGAAAGAAAACATCAGATTAAGTTGGGAGAACAGGTCCTGGAGCAGGTCGACCACTTTAAATATCTCGGAGCTATTATAGACCGAAAGGGGGGCATCAAAGAAGAGTTGGCCACTCGAAAAGCAGCGGCTGGGAGACTTTATCAGGCCATAAATCGAGGATTCCTCAGCAAGAAAGAGGTTGGTAAGAAAACGAAGATGGCTGTATACCGCTCCACCTATGTCCCAGTCTTGACATATGGATGCGAGTCATGGGCAATGACTACAACCCACAAAAGCCAGATTCAAACCTCAGAAATGAGGTATCTGAGGAAGGTGGTTGAAGTAACAAGAAGAGACATGGTCCGCAACCAGACGATACGTCAAGGCCTAAAATCCCACCCGCTGCAGACCCAAATAGAACAGTCCCAACTAAGATGGTTTGGCCATGTCTGCAGAATGGGAGAAGATCGGCTACCACGACAAGCATGGGAAACAAAGAGCCAGGGATCCAGACCTCCAGGACGACCCAGAGTCCGCTGGGAGGACAATATTAGACAGTCTTTGAAGGACCGAGGACTGGAGTGGAGCCAGGCCGGGAAAAAGACAGCCGGTGGGATAGTCTGGCGCTCTCTCTTCCAAACCTCTACACCTCACGGTAGAAGAGGAACGACTAAGTAAGTAAGATACAATCGGATTTGCAACCAACATTATCAACGTTTCTATTATGAAACAAAAAGATTAGCAACCACGGTTATCTAAAGTCAACATTATCGTAAAGTCTCACAAAAGTCTACGTCTTAGGAGTCGACAATAATACGGATTAGGTGATTGCCAAATAGAGCGAAAGAGCGAAGTATGATGAGTCATCCAACCAGGCCGCTACGGCAGCCATGAAGGCGACTATGAACATCTTGAAAAATGCTGCATTTATAGAGAATAACTGATCAAACTGCGAAAGCCCAGGAAGCTGGTAGTGGATTAGGTACTGTTCACCATGAGCGCCGTCTAAGACTTTCGTTTACTTTGTACTTGGTATCGGAGTTTACAAGAAAGTAGGTGTCATGACCAGAGGCGGATCTACATTTTGGGGGCCCCGAAGCTTGAACTCTTGGAGGGGCCCCTTTTATTAAAAAACAAACAAAAATTTGTGAGGATGGGAAAGAAATGTACTCGTATTATAGAGATAAATGGACTTGGTGGACCTGAAGTTCAAGCTTTATAGTAGATCCACAACAACACACACATAAAAACTGAAGACAAATGAACGAATTTTCAAAAAAGAAACAACTCTGCTTGGAGTTGAATGCAGAACATTTGCTTTGAAGGCATATGTTCTGATCACTAAACTATTCACCTTGGTATATGTGATTTTTAAAATCTTAACTATTTTAATGATTGTCGCCATCATTCAGAATTAGTTCGTTGAAGACATACCAAGAAAATTATGAGATAAGAAAATTAGCAATGAGGAAAATATAAAATATTTTAATACATTTTTTAAATGACAAGGTGTATCAGTAGAGATCTGTGCTCAGAAGGAAAAGTTAAACTTACCAGAACATACTACATGAAGCACATTTTACAAAATACTCTTATTTCTGTTTTTTCAATCAACATATTCACGTACAGTTTTGTCATATGAGAGCTTCCTTGCAATGTCATTTTCTGGAGACAACATGCATAAAGAATTTAAGCGCTCTTCAGTCATGGTAGACCGAAATTTGTTTTTTTTTATAAAGGATAGCTTTGAAAAATTCCTTTCTGCTTCACAGCTCATGATGGGCATCAGCAAATGCAGCTTAATTAAGTGCAGTAGTAACATTGGGGAACACTTCAATTAGATGTTGCTCACAAATAAGCTGAAGAACTTCATTGCATTTTAGATGGCGTGTTTTCTTCTGTGTTCTGGGATTTCCTAAGGTGCAAATATTCTTTGAACTGATAACATTCATTTACTAATTTGTGGTCAATATCATCTTTGTAATATGATATTATAAGTTTAATACTGTCTTCACCAATTTCAGAATTGTTCACTAATTCTGAGAGGAACTTGAACCTTTTCGCAATCTGCTTATATGGGTCAATCCTCTTGCGTAACTGGATTATCAAGCAGTCATAGAGTTGATATAGAACTTCTATCCTAAATATGTCAGCTCCTCTCAAAGAAGCAATACCATTTGTTCCATCTGAAAATGTCCTTGTAACAATGCGTTTGGAAGCATCAGAATAACTTAAAGTTATATCTTCACACAAACCTTTTGCTTCTGATTCATAGTGTGCAATCCTATCTGCTGAATTTTCTCTGAGTTCTTTAACAAACGAAAGTAAAGATGAAAGCAGAAGATAACCTTCAAATACATCAAAACCATGGGTTTGGAGTTTCTTACTTGTTTTGTTGAAACGCTCCAGCACTTCTTCCCAAACGACTGTTAAAATAGCATATTCCAGCTGTACCAATTTGTTGTATAAATTCTTTGCATCTCGTTTACATTCAGGCTTCTCTTCTAAGTCTTCAAAAATATGTTTGAGAGTTTGTAAAATACCCATATATCCATTTTTAATTGCCCGGACTGCTTCATAGTGTGCAGACCATCTAGTTACACTTAAGCTCTTTAGAGAAAAATGTAGATTGCCCTGTGTGTTTAAAATCCCCCATCTTTGTGGAGATCCAGAAAAGAAAACATACAGCTCCTGCAAAATGCCAAAATAGTCAACAACTTCAGGTACAGTGTGGTGAAAAATACAGTGATACAACGTTAAAATATCTCCAATTATAAAGATAACGGGTAAGATAACATGTAGGGATAAAATTATACGTAAGATACGAGGATACATTCTCGCCTATGCCAGCGGTTTCTACCGCCGTTGAAACTAACTAGTTAGACATGCAGACGAAACGGTTTACCCTTTTAGACGGGGGGGGGGGGAAACGGAGATAAAAAGGAAAAAATATGACTGAACACGTGTTTGAATCTAAAAGGCAAAAAGACGCAAATTGTAGTTTAAAGAAAAAAAAAAAAAAACCACGCCACTAGTTGACACAATGTAAGGACTTGGTAGAAAAACTAACCTTGAGAACAGTAGGGTTTTCTTTAATAATAAAGTTATGAAAATAAAACTTAGCTAGTTTGATAGCCCATCTTGAGCAGAGAAATAATATACTTTTAATTATACAGACGGACAGATAACACGGAAGATATTGACGAAAGACCGTATTGTTCCAATCAGACTAGCGAACAGTTTTTGTGTGCATATTTCACTAACGTTACATTTTGGTGTCCTTGAGCCCTAAAAATGCAAATATCAAACTGCAATGAACTAAAGGGCAAAGTCGGAGGATAGAAGCTAAAAATAACTTAATGGGGCAGGTTTGTGCAGTTTTTGCGTGTAGTTGGTCCAAGAAACAAGTGTATTTTTGTGAAAAGCCAAGTAGAGACAGACGGACCAACAGACAATAATACACACTTGACTGAGATGTGACTGAAATTTGACTTTTAGTTTGAATATTTGAAAAACAGTTAGAGGGGAAGTCCGTGATTGGACAAATGTATTTATATTAGTGAATGGGAGACGCGCACTTGTACCATTTGTTAGAAGACTGTCCAGTAACACAGTTCTTGAATGCTAGAGGTAATTTCCCGGAATTAATAAATAAAAAATCAGTGGGACGCCCTAATCTAGCCAGCAGCTCAGCTGAGTTTTGCTAGTCCTAAGTAACTGTGTTCTCAATTCTGAATTGTGGTAAGGCAAAAAGCATTTATCTTGTTATTTTAATATTTTGAGTGATTGATACTGCCATATCATGAAAAATGATTACGACAAGTGAGTGCTTGCTCTAGGTCCCCAGCCGCAGTCCAGGGCCTAGAGACAAACTAATAATATATGAAAACCTACCTAAGACTATGGAAGGAGGATCGATTATTGACATCAGTGGGAACATATCACCCACCTTATTAAATAGAAGAGGAAACTATTGAAAATATTTCGGATGCAATGCAGTCTTGGGAAACTGGTACTATTGATAACAACTGGGTGAGATGTGTTACGTTGGTCAGAGAGATCTGACTCAATCTGTGTAATGTTGTTTTGTGGTGTTGTGTGTAAGAGTGGCGCAGTGAATAGAGTACTGACACATGGCACAAATTTTATTTCAGAGTTTCTGATCTGGCACTACGATTGTGCCAGATTACTCTTGTAGAAGTACAAGAGCGGGTGTTTGTGCAGCCTAACATTTTACTCCAGCTACTGAGAGGAGTGGGCCACAAGAATTCTGTACTACATCATTACAGGCCAGTAAACTGCAAACCTGGCCTGCTGGAGATTCATTCAATATTTCCACCATAAATAACGAAATAAAGCGTGTTATAGAGACATTAACATCAGTCCATATGTTAAGGACTATAGACTTTGTAACCATAGATTGGGCATGATGACGCCACCCCAACTAACCATCCAGTGCTAGTGTTCCCAAGACAGTGTAGATACCATTAATATTAACCATTGTAATAATATACCTATGTACAAAAGTTATATTTGATTATGCAATATATATATATATGCATCTCATTGATAAATACCTATCATTTCATAAGTTCTGACCAAAAGAAACATTAGGTTCAGAACTAATAAATTTAAAAGATTTCAAACTTAAACTTTAACAGCAAGTGTTAGTTCAGTGTATTGTAGAGTTTATTATTATTATTAGACGTATTATTTACATGTGTGTGTCAGTGTATTTTATTACTTACACATTACATTTCAGTACCCTAGACTTTTAACGTAGCTAACACTCATTATAGTAGAATAGGGGTAATTTCCTATCTTTCGTACCTTTTGGTCCGCAGTGAATATATGTAGTTAAGTGTTGTTTCGTAGCAGTTAGGGTTAGGATTAGGGTTAGGGATTAGGGTTAGTATTATGGTTAACACTAACCCTAACACAAACCCTAATCCTAACCCTAATCCGAACCCTAATCCTAACCCTAATTCTAACCCTAATCCTAACCCTAAGCGCTACGAAACAACACTTAACTACATATATTCAATACGGAGCAAAAAGGTACGAAAGATAGGAAATTACCAGAATAGGTCTGTTTGAGGTCGTAAAGTGGTAGCAGAAGGGCCTTCTGTAACTCACATAAACTTTTATCTCAGGAGCCTTCACAGCTGACCTCATACAGTACACTAGGTAACATATCAACCATACAATAACATCAAAAACCACTACATACAGTAGACACTGCCTTTTCTCCAACAAGGTTAAGTGAATGGGCTGCACATGGTACATAGTCTGCGTACCTGTTAATGTTTTTAAAGAGGGCTTGCAGCCCTTTCTCCGAGCCCTTCATGTTAGATGCATTATCGTATGACTGAGCACGGATAATTTCAAGTGAAAGCTTATGTTCACCTAGGACTTGTTGTATTGTGTTGAACAAGGTCGTGGATGAATGGTTTTCTATCGGTAAAAGTGTTAAAAATCTCTCACAGGGTTTTCCATTATAGCAGTGTCGAACCAGAATTACCAGCTGGTCAACATGTGTCAGGTCAGGCGTAGAGTCAACAATAATAGAGTAGTATTTGGTGTCTAGGTTGTTGATTTGATTCACAATTTCATCTCGTGCATGTTTTCCCATAATTTCTATCAATTCTTCATACACGGTTTTGGATAGGTAAGTAGCATTTACTTTTTCATTTTTACATTTCTCGAGATGTTCATGTAAAAATGGGTCGAATTCTGCAATAAGTTCAATGGCCCCCATGAAGTTTCCATTATTTGGTGAGCCCTACTTCTCCTCATGACCTCTAAATGCCAAACCTCTTTCACTTAAAAACTTTATAACAGCTACAACTCTTTTCAGTACTTCAAAATAGTACTGTATGGTTTTTGTCATATGTTCTTCAAATTGCTGATAGACAATATTTTTATTTGACTTTCTTGTTATCCAACACAACATCGCCCTCTTATGTTCCTTGCTGTCTTCATGATTCTCCAGAGTTCTGAGTTCATTCATCCAGTCAGAAAACCCACCTGTTGTAAGTGATGGTTGGCATTTAGAAAAGAGTTTGCAAATAAAACAGTATATACAGCCTTTGCTCTTTGAGTAAACTAACCAGGATCTCATCACAGTCTGGCCATTTTTCAATCTTTTTTCAAAATATTTGTTTGAGAAACTTCTTATTTGCTCCCTGTAAACCCAGCTTGATTCGATATATACATCATCTGGTTTTTTATTTTGAAAAAACAAACTATGTCTTGCATTAAACAATTCTGTATGAAATCATTATCAACTGTTATGGGCCAGTTTTCGAGGTCACTGTATTCTTTGAAATCACTGAATTTGCTTCCTGTTTCATGTTTCTGCTCAGTCTCTGCTTGTTCCGCGGTACTTTCATGTTGACCACTGTGATCATCATCTGTATCAAAAGAGTCAACAGTGGGTTGAATATTGCTAGTAAGAGCTCCCACAGTTTGTGCACTATCACTGGCTTCAATGGTGTTTGCTTGGCTTGTTTCAACTGTAGGTGTTGACAAACTTGACATTGCCAAATAGTTTGTTAGTTTTTGACATTTAGAGATTTCGTCAGATCGCTTTTCCTTGAGTTTGCGTTTTTGGTTTAAGTACTTTTGTGAACTCATTATTATTCCTCTAGGGACTTGACCTCTGTTAAAAAGGGAAAAAATTACATTAGCCACAGCAGAACAGCGAACTTACCGCGACACTCCACCTTTACTGTTGCTACTGACTCTCAAACTTTGGGATTGTTGAAATATATACAGCAAAAAATTAATCAATTTGAGTCGTGTGACTATTGTCGCATGCTTTGAAAGGAAAAAATTTTTAGGTCTACTTTCTGAGAAAGCGTTTTTTTGTTTACGGCTAGCCTACATGATACTTTAATAACCTTTTAATTTTTATTTTAACTATTATTTTGTATTGAATCAGTGCCGTCTTAAGGGGCCCCATGCTGGGATGCTGCCATATTGTGCATAAGACATCTCTTGGCAGAGTGGATAAGATAGGGGCCCAGTGTATTGCTTAGCCCAGGGCCTACAATGCTGTTACGAAGGCCCTGTTTTGAATTACACTATATTATTAATATAATTTTTTTTAAACCCCTTCTCATACAGTAGACCCAAAATTTTTAAGCAATGTGGACTAAATTCGCTTTTGGGGCCCCTCCGGGATTAGGGCCCCTGAAGCTTAAGCTTCATTAGTTTCATAGTAGATCCGCCACTGATCATGACCACTTGATGCACAAACGACCTCGCCGCCGATGGATACCTATTCTGATGCAGTTGGCTCGGAATTATGTGCTTGATCGGCGTATTCAATAAAGTTAAAACGCTACGGCACGGAACATTAAACTCTGATACAAAGTACAAAGTAAACGAAAGTATTTGTTGATCAGAAGTTTGAGGTTATTGTTGATCATAAGTTTGAGGATATTGTAGGGTTCCCATTCGTCCCGTTTTTCCCGGGACAGTCCCGTTTTTTTGATAAAATGTCCCGATGTCCCGAATTTATTCCAAATGTCCCGCTTTTTAAGGGTCCTTCCTGAAAAAAAAATCTTTGGGTAACGGATTTTATTCCGTGTTTTAGTAGTGTTACTTTATCAATTTCCGGTTACAGTGGACCCTCGGTTTGAATCTCGAACAAACATTCTGTACTTCAAAATGCAAGAAAACACTGTGAACAATTTAATTGGTATTGGTTGTCCTGCACATGTGATACATAATGCTGTGCAGACTGCTGCGGATTGCTTACCTATTGATCTTCAGTTAATAATTAACAAGATTTACCAGCATTTCCACATTTACTGTGTACGAGTTGAGGAACTCAAATCATTTTGCGAATTCCCCAATACAGAATATAAAACTGTTTTGGGTAAGCAAGGCAAGATGGCTCTCTCTCTTTCCTGCAGTCCAGAGAGTTATTGACATTTTCCCTGCATTGAAGTCATATTTCCTTTCCATTCACAGATGTCCTACCAGTCTCAAACATTTCTTTGAAAATCCACTTTCAATTACATTCCTGCATTTTATTGCCAGCCAGTTAAAAACCTTTTCTGATACCATCAAACCTGTTGAAAAGCAAGAGACAACAGTAATTGAAGTGAAGGATGAAGTAAACAAACTGGTGGAAAAATTAAACTACAGGAAGGCAGAAAAGTTTCTTACCACTACTGTGAGAAATCAGTTGCAAGAATTTGAAAAAGAAGGACACATAACAGTTGAAAAGTTTCAAAGCTATGCAGTAGATTTCTATGACACCTGCATTGAATATATTCAGGAGTGGTGTACACCATTTCTTACGCCTCTTCAGTCTATGGATTGGATCAATTTGAAGGGAAAGGAGTCTGTGACTTGGAAGAACATCCAAGAAAGCTACATATTCATGAAGACAGTGTCACAAAATTTTACTGTGAATGAAGAGGACTTATTTGATGAGTTTGCATGTGTGAAAAAATATTGTGAAAGCAAATTTGATGTGTGGAGTGAACTGAAGGATCAAAGTGTCAGTGAAAAATGGTGTGAGATGTTCGCTCATTTTACAAAGCAGGATATAAATGCTGAGAATCTGAAATGCCTAGCTGGTTTTTGTTTGGCACTGCCAGGATCCAATGCAGCTGTTGAACGTGATTTTTCATTAATAAATGCGCTTTGGACAGACGAAAAAAACAGACTTAAAATTGAGACAGTGAAAGCTTTAACCATTATAAAGACCCATTTAAGGATTTCTCTTGTGCTGAGTTCTATGTCCAAATATCAGAAGAAAAAAAACTTCTTGAACAGGCCCATCAATCTGATAAATATTCTGATGAATCTGAAATATAAACTTGACTATTGTGTATTTTTTAAAGGTGCGATTTTTCTAATTAAGTATGTTTGTAATTTAGAATTCTTTTTTAAAGTGGAAGTTGTGTTAGTTAATGTGTGTATTTTTATACCAGTATCTTATTTTAAGTGCAACATATAATATATAATAGATTTATTTGTGCTTTACCTTAATTTTTAACATGTCCCGTTTTTTTACAAAATGTCCCGGGTTTTTTAGGTAAAAATTTGGAAATGTCCCGGTTTTTAAACAAAACATTATGGGAACCATAGGTTATTGTTGATTAGAAGTTTGAGGTTATTGTTGATCAGAAGTTTGAGGTTATTGTTGATCAGAAGTTTGAGGTTATTGTTGATCAGCAGTTTGAGGTTATTGTTGATCAGAAATTGTTTGAGGTTATTATTGATCAGCAGTTTAAGTTTATTGTTGATCAGAAGTTTGAGGTTATTGTTGATCAGAAGTTGTTTGAGGTTATTATTGATCAGCAGTTTAAGTTTATTGTTGATCAGAAGTTTGAGGTTATGTTGATCAGAAGTTTGAGGTCAATGCTGATCACATCATAAGCTTGAGGTTATTGTTGATCAGAAGTTGTTTGTGGTTATTGTTGATCAGAAGTTTGAGGTTATTGTTGATCAGAAGTTTGAGGTTATTGTTGATCAGAAGTTTGAGGTTATTGTTGATCAGAAGTTTGAGGTTAACGCAGGAATACAGCAATGGTATAGTTGCGTTCTTTATGGAGCTTGGAGCCACCACTGTAACTGCGCCCCTTGCAGGAAGCCTGCACAATGTATCCACATGCTCTTGAAGCAATGGTTTCTTTAGCAATTTGTTTTATATGATGAGGGTGCCAGTTCCCCAATGCAGAAACTCATATATGTCGAATAGTACGACATGCTTGAAGGTGCAGTGGTCCTTGAACGTGGGCCAATGGGAGAACAGAGCTGGAAATTGATCAGTTGATAAATGATAATGCTGGGGATGATGATGCCATTGTGTACACTGATGGGTCTGTAATCTGTGGTAATAAATCAGGGTGGGGCTTTTCTGCTAGAGTAAAGGGCAGAACCGTCGCCGAACATAGGCGGGGCTTACATGATAACAACCTCCAGCATGAGAATGGAGGTAGAGGCAGTTACTGCTGCCTTAAGATTGCTGTCTGAGACAGTTTTTATTAACAAAAGCAGTTATTGTATCAGACTCACAATCCATGCTTCGAAAGGTCCAAAATGGTTAGCTTCGACATGAATGGAAAACCTCCATAGAAGCATCGAATCTTCAAGAACTGATATGAATCTACTGTCCTGGTAATGCCGGGGTACGTGAATAGTATATCAAGGCGGAAACGCACCGCATTCAGGAGGAGGCGCATGACTTTTATATAACAAAATACTCAGATCAATTTCAGGAGGAGGAGTGTCAGGATGAGGCGCATGACTTTTTATATAGCGATATATTTTAGCCGGGGTGACTTCCTCTGACGATCAGCTTGCGTCCTGTTGTCCTGGTAGTGTGTTGTTGTTGTGTGTTGTTGTTTATATAAAATAGTTATACATATATTTAGACATATATTTACAATATTTAGTTATACATATATTTAGACAACAGTTATACATATATTTACATATATTTAGTTAGACATATATTTATATATATTACAACATATATTACAACAGGTAGACATATATTTAGACAGCATAGGTAACAAAGAGTTTAGTTAATATATTTTATTTTTCAAATAACAATATCATATTTTGGCATTGTACAATATTTTTCAAATAACACATAGGAGTATAAATTGGCATTGTACAGTATTTTTCAAATAACATTATATGAGTATAAGTTGGTATTGTACAGTATTTATATGAGTATTATATTGGCAAGAGTTGTGTACAGTATTTATATGGTAACAAAGGGGTACATATTGGAAGACATAAAGGATAATATCACAGTAGCAAAGGGTCTTTAATAAATATATCACCGGGTACAGCTGCAGACCAGACCTTGAGGGAGGGGAGTCGTCGCGTCGTAAAAATAGGACAGAGAGTTGGGATGTTGGGGGTGTGTGTTGGGGTGATGACTCACGGGTGTTGGTGTTGTGTACATAGTGGCAGAGAGATAGCTTTTGGGTAGAGCGTTTATGTGTTGTCTTGTATTGGGTTTTTATTGTGCGTGGGCGTGTATATACCTAGGTATCTGTATGGTTTTGGGGGTGGAGTAGAGAGAGTTTAGATGTCGAGGGAGATGTGGTGACGTTGTCGGAACGCACCTGTCTCTTGATGTAGAAATAAGACAGGGCATTTCTGTGTTGTTCGTATGTGTATATGGCGGAGTTGTGTGTTCTGAACCCGACATTTTTCCCGCCCTGTGCTTGTTGGGTGTTGAGGACTTCTAAGAAGGTATTTTTGTCTACTTTGTTGTGTTGTTTGCTCAGTCCTTTTGTCGTGGTTTTGTCGTAGTCGCCAAAACAGTGATACGTCTTGCTGCAGAGGGAAATCATCCCACTGCCTTCGTACTCTAATTTGAAAAGGCCCGGTGTCCGTTTGTCGTATAATTTTTGCTCTCGACATTTTTGACAAACCACACGCGTCTTACCCTCACTAGCTATGAAAACGGAACGATGGTCGGGACACATTTCGGTGAGGAACCACTGGTCGTAGGAGCTATAAAATTCCTGGCGCACAGCGGGCTTAACAACGTCCGCTAGGTTACTCGCGCTAAGGGCCAAGTAAAGACTGTCTGTGTCTGTCTTGCACAACTGAAAATCTGTTCTATCTACAAATTTATCTAAGCAGTCATAATAAAATTCTGACATGCGCACTTTGGCGTACTGGTAAACAAAAAACCTATCTGCGCGGGAAGGTCCCAACTAATTTTCTTTTTAACCATTTCTACTTCGAATATGTCGTCAGTCACTAAAGTCATTTTCCTAAACCGGGGCAGTTTATTAATTTAGAAGTACCCTCTCCCGTCGTGTACGAGACATCTACGTACTTCGCCTTATTGGTCAACGTTTTACCATAGGCGGCGTTACCTAACAGTTTCATGGTTTCGCTGGTTATCGCGTAGGCAGGATCTGTATCTCCCTGGCGGCGCGCATCTGAAACAGTATCCCCAAACTGTTTAAAACACGTCGCGGGCGTATATTCAATCACCTGGTATATACAGATGATTTCTAAGCCCTTGGCCAGGTACCAGCGAAGAAGAGGCGTCGCCAACATAATCTTTTTACCCACGTAACTGCCGATCAACGTCCTTCTGGGGGTTGTTAGGAGTTTATGTTTTTCGGCGTATTCCCGCATGAAAGGCCCAATATCATCTCTGGTGACGTCAACGTTTTTGAAAATCGGCGTCATTTCCGAGAAATGCTCCTTTAGGGAGTCGGGGACATGAATGTCACACTCGACTAAACCAAATAAGGTTTCGTCTAGCACAGAGGCGAGAATCTGTTGTTCCGTTAACGGGTACCGACATTTAGTATAAAAAGGTTTCAGGGTCGGGAAGGTGGCGCTCAGAAAGCGACCGATTGATCGATCGGTTTTCTTCAATTGCTGCCACTCGCATTCCCACATTTCGACCAAGGTAACGTCGCACTCGTTCTTCAAATAGGCGCCAATTTCCCGTGTCTTTTCGTACAACTCAGTCAAGGGTTTTTTATTGACTGGGTTAACGTCACGACCGGTAGTTAGGGGGAAGATAGGATGGCCGTGGAACAGGCAGCCATGGAACTGGTAGACGGTGCGAGAGTCTTTGTCCCAGCCATCTACCCTAATGTGTCTATGACCCAAAGACATTTCACGGCCATTAAACTGGGTCTTTTAAACCTAATTATTTTGGTGCGAGACCCACGTCAACCAGTCGCGGCACTGCACGGTGTATTTATTGACCTTGTGCTACCTGAAACCATCCTCCCTGTTTCGTCTAACGGGAAAGTCAGTGGGCATTTTCTGCATTAGCGCCCACAAATAAAGAGCGTTGGCATCAAAACCTTTAATGCATTGAACCATTTTGCCCCTCTAATGCACGTTTTGTCTTGCTCGTGGAACCTATGAAAGATTATTGAAGGTCCCCCACTATATTTTGTCGCAACGTGTTATGCAAATCTTGCTCCCGCTTCGAGCATAAAGAGAAAGATACGTTTGACGGGAGGGTTTTGAAGAGATATTTTAAAGTGACACCGGGCACCGAAATCGCATCTTTAAACATATCTACCCCTAGGCCCGCATAAAAACTAACCTGTTGTTCTAACGCAATTAAGAAGGGGACCACGCCTTTGTTGTTGTACCACGTCAGAAAATCGCGCAACGTGGTCAATTGGTTATCGACCCAAACCCTCTGACATTCGGCGTACTCGTCGCTAGAAATGTTAGAATTTTTTAGGGCGGAAAAAAAGGCCGAGTGGGGTGGTAGCGCCGTTTCGTTTAATTTGTCTAAATCGGTGACGTACTCGTAACAGAAAAAAGCCTTTGGTTGCTGTTACTTTATAAGCGGACAGATATTTACTATAACTAAAACCGGGGGCTAAGTAGTTGACGATATCTAAAAACTTTAACTGGGAAGTGGCGATATACATAAAATTATTATTTCTCTTGACTAAATATTTAAAATGTTGGTCAAGGAAATATCTGATAAGATAGGGGTTTATAACGTTGACGACGTACTTTCCCGAATTGAATCCTAACACGGGCAGCTCATGCAAATACTCATCGAGTCTCTCAATGAGCCCTCCAAATCACCGCGTTGCGTGTATACCTCATCGAAACACCCACGCAAAAGGGCGTAAGACGCCTCGGCAATGTTGGTCAGATGATCAGCCATCCTGTTTACCAGGTCTTGTGGATCACCCGTTGTGATAAAAGAAACGGGTTCCTCAAAGCCGAGGACATTAGAGGCCACCGAGCAAGACAGGGGCACGTGTTTAGCTGTGTAGGTAGTTGCGCTACCACTGGGCCCTACAGAGGTCTCGAAATAACACTCGTAGTCAAAGGTGGCCCTGCAGGGAAAGACGAATTTTGTGTCTACATCTACACCCTGCGCCGCGATCAATTCCCAAACGGTATCTGGTGGGGTATACACCCCACCTTTAAATATTTCCACGCGCTTATGCCTGGTACAGCTCTGCTCATGGCGCGCCAATTAATAATATTCCTGCCATAATTTACCGCATTTCGGACACGAAAAGGAGTTTGCTGCCCTATCAATATCAACTATATACATGAAATGGGTTTTATACATTAAAAGGCGCAACGTATCTGGAAAACTATCACTACCTCTAAGTTTGGGGGTCAGGGTCTGCGCGTCGTCAAACTCAAAAATATCTATATTTATTTTAAAGCAGGTTTCTAAGGATGGAATGTCTGTTAAATTAACCCCATGGAAATCTATGAGGGACTCTAGTCCCTGCTGTGTTTGCCACTGTTTTACGAGCCGGCGCGTGGGTTTATTAACACCCTTAACGGGCGCACCCCTAAAAACGGCTAAACACCTAAAAAAGCAAAAGTTATCACTGTAAGGTATTGCGTGTGAATCGTGTTGTAATGTATTGATGTGCTTAGTATCGGTGATGAAGGAGGGAATGTCTTGTGAAAAACAGCCGATTGGGTGGTCTTGTATATGATAGAGATAGAAGGAGGTCGCCGAGATCGCTTCAACATAATATTTTGTATTGGGTCTGTTTACTTGTGCGTGTGTAAGAATGTCGCTGTCGTGTAAGTTTGAGACAAAAGACTTGAAATCTGTAATGTTGTTGACTAGATGAGGATTTTCCAAGACACAGGCGTTATTGTGTGAGGCGTGGTAGGAACGGAGCTCTTGGGTTTCTCTGTTTCTCAAAATGTTCTGATGACTGTAATTAATTTTGAATCTTTTTGTCTGTTGTGTAAAGATTGTTAAGTCCAATCTTTACACAACAGACAAAAAGATTCAAAATTAATTACAGTCATCACGCAATTTTGAGAAACAGAGAAACCCAAGAGCTCCGTTTCTACCATGCCTCACACAATAACGCCTGTGTCTTGGACAATCCTCATCTAGTCAACAACATTACAGATTTCAAGTCTTTTGTCTCAAACTTACACGACAGCGACATTCTTACACACGCACAAGTAAAAAGACCCAACACAAAATATTATGTTGAAGCAATCTCGGCGACCTCCTTCTATCTCTATGATATACAAGACCACCTAATCGGGTTTTTTTACAAGACATTCTCTCCTTCATCACCTATACTAAGCACATCAATACATTACAACACGATTCACACGCAATACCTTACAGTGATAACTTTTGTTTCTTTAGGTGTCTAGCCGTTTTTAGGGGTGCGCCCGTTAAGGATGTTAATAAACCCACGCGCCGGCTCGTAGATCAGTTGCAAAAACAGCAGGGACTAGAGTCCCTCATCGATTTCCCCGGGGTTAATTTAACAGATATTCCCGCGTTAGAAACCTGCTTTAAGATAAATATAGATATTTTTGAGTTTGACGACGCGCAGACCCTGACCCCCAAACTTAGAGGTAGTGATAGTTTTCCAGATACGTTGCGTCTTTTAATGTATAAAACCCATTTCATGTATATAGTTGATATTGATAGGGCAGCAAACACCTTTTCGTGTCCGAAATGCGGTAAATTATGGCAGGAATATTATCGATTGGCGCGCCATGAGCAGAGCTGTACCGGGCATAAGCGCGTGGAAATATTTAAAGGTGGGGTGTATACCCCACCTGATACCGTTTGGGAATCGATCGCGGCGCAGGGTGTAGATGTAGACACAAAATTCGTCTTTCCCTACCGGGCCACCTTTGACTACGAGTGTTATTTTGAGACCTCTGTAGGGCCCAGTGGTAGCACAACTACCTACACAGCTAAACACGTGCCCCTGTCTTGCTCGGTGGCCTCTAATGTCCCCGGCTTTGAGGAACCCGTTTGTTTTATCACAACGGGTGATCCACAAGACCTGGTAAACAGGATGGCTGATCATCTGACCAACATTGCCGAGGCGTCTTACGCCCTTTTGCGGGGGGGGGGTTTCGATGAGGTATACACGCAACGCGGTGATTTGGAGGGGCTCATTGAGAGACTCGATGAGTATTTGCATGAGCTGCCCGTGTTAGGATTCAATTCGGGAAAGTACGACGTCAACGTTATAAAACCCTATCTTATCAGATATTTCCTTGACCAACATTTTAAATATTTAGTCAAGAGAAATAATAATTTTATGTGTATCGCCACTCCCCAGTTAAAGTTTTTAGATATCGTCAACTACTTAGCCCCCGGTTTTAGTTATAGTAAATATCTGGCCGCTTATAAAGTAACAGCAACCAAAGGCTTTTTTCTGTTACGAGTACGTCACCGATTTAGACAAATTAAATGAAATGGTGCTACCACCCCACTCGGCTTTTTCTCCGTCCTAAAAATTTCTAACATTTCTAGCGACGAGTACGCCGAATGTCAGAGGGTTTGGGTCGATAACCGTATGACCACGTTGCGCGATTTTCTGACGTGGTACAACAACAAAGACGTGGTCCCCTTCTTAATTGCGTTAGAACAACAGGTTAGTTTTTATGCGGGCCTAGGGGTAGATATGTTTAAAGATGCGATTTCGGTGCCCGGTGTCACTTTAAAATATCTCTTCAAAACCCTCCCGTCAAACGTATCTTTCTCTTTATGCTCGAAGCGGGAGCAAGATTTGCATAACACGTTGCGACAAAATATAGTGGGGGGACCTTCAATAATCTTTCATAGGTTCCACGAGCAAGATAAAACGTGCATTAGAGGGGGCAAAATGGTTCAATGCATTAAAGGTTTTGATGCCAACGCTCTTTATTTGTGGGCGCTAATGCAGAAAATGCCCACTGACTTTCCCGTTAGACGAAACAGGGAGGATGGTTTCAGGTAGCACAAGGTCAATAAATACACCGTGCAGTGCCGCGACTGGTTGACGTGGGTCTCGCACCAAAATAATGTGGTTTTAAAGACCCAGTTTAACGGCCGTGAAATGTCTTTGGGTCATAGACACATTAGGGTAGATGGCTGGGACAAAGACTCTCGCACCATCTACCAGTTCCATGGCTGCCTGTTCCACGGCCATCCTAACTGCCCACTAACTATCGGTCGTGACGTTAACCCAGTCAATAAAAATTCCTTGACTGAGTTGTACGAAAAGACACGGGAAATTGGCGCCTATTTGAAGAACGAGTGCGACGTTACCTTGGTCGAAATGTGGGAATGCGAGTGGCAGCATATGAAGAAAACTGATCGATCAATCGGTCGCTTTCTGAGCGCCACCTTCCCGACCCTGAAACCTTCTTATACTAAATGTCGGTACCCGTTAACGGAACAACAGATTCTCGCCTCTGTGCTACACGAAACCTTATTTGGTTTAATCGAGTGTGACATTCATGTCCCCGACTCCCTAAAGGAGCATTTCTCGGAAATGACGCCGATTTTCAAAAACGTTGACGTCACGAGAGATGATATTGGGCCTTTCATGCGGGAATACGCCGAAAAACATAAACTCCTAACTACCCCCAGAAGGACGTTGATCGGCAGTTACGTGGGTAAAAAGATTATGTTGCCGACGCCTCTGCTTCGCTGGTACCTGGCCAAGGGCTTAGAAGTCATCTGTATATACCAGGTGATTGAATATACGCCCGCGACGTGTTTTAAAAAGTTTGGGGATACTGTTTCAGACGCGCGCCGCCAGGGAGATACAGATCCTGCCTACGCGATAACCAGCGAAACCATGAAACTGTTAGGTAACGCCGCCTATGGTAAAACGTTGACCAATAAGGCGAAGCACGTAGATGTCTCGTACACGACGGGAGAGGGTACTTCTAAATTAATAAACTGCCACCGGTTTAGGAAAATGACTTTAGTGACTGACGACATATTCGAAGTAGAAATGGTTAAAAAGAAAATTAGTTGGGACCTGCCCGCGCAGATAGGTTTTTTTTTGTTTACCAGTACGCCAAACTGCGCATGTTAGAATTTTATTATGACTGCTTAGATAAATTTGTAGATAGGACAGATTTTCAGTTGTGCGAGACAGACACAGACAGTCTTTACTTGGCCCTTAGCACGAGTAACCTAGCGGACGTTGTTAAGCCCGCTATGCGCCAGGAATTTTATAGCTCCTACGACCAGTGGTTCCCCGCCGAAGTGTGTCCCGACCATCGTTCCGTTTTCATAGCTAGTGAGGGTAAGACGCGTATAGTTTGTAAAAAATGTCGCGAGCAAAAATTATACGACAAACGGACACCGGGCCTTTTCAAATTAGAGTACGAAGGCTGTGGGATGATTTCCCTCTGCAGCAAGACGTATCACTGTTTTGGCGACTACGACAAAACCACGACAAAAGGACTGAGCAAACACCACAACAAAGTAGACAAAAATACCTTCTTAGAAGTCCTTGTTGCGTGATAAATTCTCGCAACATCGTTTTATTTCAATATCTGTTTTATAACGCAAGGGCAACAACTGCTTGGAATTTATAGTCACTTTTCTCGGTAAGCATTTGTCTTCTCGCGTTGGTATCGAATGCAGTTAAGTTTGAGCTGTGGTCGTTTTGCGCTGGACTGCGCATGACTTGTCTTGCTTCTTTGTCGATCGGTTTCCGCCCACCACTAGTGGGAGTGAGCGATTTGGAATGGCGAAAGAGATGCCTCGTTGAAGAGGGGATCTCCGCTATTTTTTGTTCTGTCAGGGATGTGTAGTCCTCTTAATGGATATTTCGTTTATTCGAGATAATACCTCTAGTGTTTCCCACATGTCGGGAGGCGTGATATTTCTGTGTATTTCATGAAAGCAAGGTAAATTGACTCTTTCATTAACTCTATTGATTTTGGGTCGTGAGCGATTTCGATTCATAGCCTGTCTGCGAAAGTCGTCGTCACGAGATGTTTTCCTAGCTCACATGTCGCTGCATTGTACTGCATCGGTTGATGCAGGTACCAAGGACCATTACTTGCTACTTTGTTAAATGAACTAGGTTTGGAAAACCTTTATTATCTAGAGGATATTTTTGAGGACATTATTTATACTTCGGCAGACGTGTCTGTCTTGCTGAAGTCAAACTAAGGAGAGTGAACTGATCTCATACATCTGGTTATCTCCTGGCTGTTATAGAAAAGGATGACATCCCCCCTCAACATCTAAACTCTCTCTACTCCACCCCCAAAACCATACAGATACCTAGGTATATACACGCCCACGTACAATAAAAACCCAATACAAGACAACACATAAACGCTCTACCCAAAAAACTATCTCTCTGCAACTATGTACACAACACCAGCACCCGTGAGTCATCACCCCAACACACACCCCCAACATCCCAACTCTCTGTCCTATTTTTACGACGCGACGACTCCCCTCCCTCAAGGTCTGGTCTGCAGCTGTACCCGGTGATATATTTATTAAAGACCCTTTGCTACTGTGATATTATCCTTTATGTCTTCCAATATGTACCCCTTTGTTACCATATAAATACTGTACACAACTCTTGCCAATATAATACTCATATAAATACTGTACAATACCAACTTATACTCATATAATGTTATTTGAAAAATACTGTACAATGCCAATTTATACTCCTATGTGTTATTTGAAAAATATTGTACAATGCCAAAATATGATATTGTTATTTGAAAAATAAAATACATTAACTAAACTCTTTGTTACCTATGCTGTCTAAATATATGTCTACATGTTGTATTATATGTTGTAATATATGTAAATATATGTCTAACTAAATATATGTAAATATATGTATAACTGTTGTCTAAATATATGTATAACTAAATATTGTAAATATATGTCTAAATATATGTATAACTATTTTATATAAACAACAACACACAACAACAACACACTACCAGGACAACAGGACGCAAGCTGATCGTCAGAGGAAGTCACCCCGGCTAAAATATATCGCTATATAAAAAGTCATGCGCCTCATCCTGACACTCCTCCTCCTGAAATCGATCGGAGTATTTTGTTATATAAAAGTCATGCGCCTCCTCGTGAATGCAGTGCGTTTCCGCCATGACATACTACTTACGTGGCAATGAAAGAGCTGACAGACTAGCTTCAAGAGAACCTATAAAAGGTGCATTGGCCATGGATGTTCGTCTATTAGAGAATGACACTGCAATCGATGAATCATCAAGGCTAAGACTACTGGAATTTGGCATCAAACGTAAGACCAGCAGGGATGGACGTATGAGAGGACGCATCCGCCGCGTATACAACCAGTGCGCAACAGGAACAATTAGCATTCATACCCTTCGACATTTGCTGAGGGAGACTGAGCACCTATGGGTTTTCCCGGAGTGCAGATGCCACGTGTGCAGAGATCTGTTGTATCAATCTTGTACTTGTGGTATAGATGGGATATCTAATATGAATATTTTGTACATCTAAAATAAAACAGTACCAAATCTATTATGAGTATTTGGATGTCAGAAATGAAAGTATCAAATCTAATATGAATATTTGTACATCTGAAATAAAACGGGGGCTTCGTCAGCTAACTAACGCCACTCCAAGCAGGCACATTTCTAAAAATTAAATGAACCTAATTTATTTAATCTATGTGCTTGTATTTGATTATATTGTTTTTTTTAAATTCATAACCATTGCTTCAGGTCTTTAAATATATAACATTATATCTGTCTATTTCTTGGTACCTGGAGCATAATTCATTGACCTCCCATTGACTGACATTGCATTATAACTTCAAATTAAGCCGGTTTCAACAGCACCAGCTCCTCCAAAAACGCAACCCCGGCACAGACCTAGAGTTACCTGTATGTTAAAATTATTGGGTTTTAGTACATAATCCTTATTCAATCTTGCCAAAAGTTTAACATGTCAAGACGTTATCGGTAGTGGCAGCTTATTGTAATATTTCTTATTGCTTAAAAGTGTTTATGAGACCCTCATTCTAATGATACTCTTGAATTGTCTAATATAAACTGAATGCAGATTTCAGTCTTTTGACAGATAACGTTTCTTACGGACAGCAAACGATGATATGGTCCAGCAAAGAGCAAATAATATTACAATTCTTTACTAAGATTATAATTCCTCTGTCTTTTATTTTCATGATGGGAACAACGGCAGAGAAAATCTATTCGCTGTTGCCCTTAAGACGCCACTAGGCGTAATGGCCACTGACTGCTTTGCCGGTCGTTGGTTAAGGACGGAAGAAGAAGAAGACACGAGCAAGAAACCCGTCAAAACATGACTGGGAATAATTATGTTGATCTCTTTCTACTGCATGTCCTGATGACGTCACTAATTCTCCTCTTCTCATGTCATTAATTTTCATTCCTTTTCATTTTCATTGCCTCTTTGTCGTCTAAATTATCATGACTTATGATCAATAGCCAATACATTATGACAAAAAAAGTGTGTAAATATTTGTAACACACAATGAAAGATGTTCTCTTGTAACGGGTATCCAATTTAGTTTTCACGCGTCTTTTCAGTATTTTCCATAAAAGCTGGCGGGTCTTAAATTGTTCGTTACAGGATGTTTGTTGACTCCGTTTTATGGTTGAGTACAGTTTATACTGGTGAAGAGGTAGCTTAAAACGCGAATGGTTAAAATGAACGAATGTCAACAATATTCTTCAAACGAACTTCAGCAAGTAGTGTTGAACTGGGTGAACTGGGCAAGTACTGGCAGTACATAAGTCGGTGATGACTGTACATAGATTTTATTCAACATGACACATACGGAGTGGACAAGACTAACATCGTCACAGGCGCAAAGATCATACATCAGCATAATGGTAATTACTTTTAAAGTTCCTGAAGATTCTCTACCAATAAAGTCCTCTGACTCAAGTGACTAAGGATCACAAAACTGTTACCGTATAATATTCTTCTCATTCAAGTCCATTGACCTTCCTTCAAGGACGTCTATCATGGTAACGTATTCATACTCCAGGATAAAATCTTCCATATCATACTTCACAATCCCATACGTTCTCCAAAACATAACGTTAGATAGCATATAGTTTCAAACAAAGTCATACACGATAATACGAACAGGTTAGAGATTCCAGTTGACTAACCTCTCCCATTCTATGCCACGCTTCTGGCATTGTTGAATGTACGGCATATAAAATATGAAGCATACGAATAAATAAACTGGTTTACACGTAGGTATTATTCCTCTACGGTAATCTAATATGACCACCGACTCCGTCTGTCCATTCTAGGAAATTACATGCTAAGATGACTTCCCGCTAGACTACAACTGGGAGCGGCCTGATTCTTTAGTTTACGGCAATAAATATACAAATATAACCGGGGCGACACTTACATGATCCTTCCATCATTGGCTTCGTCAAGAATACTGTTGCGTGCATATTTTGACGCACATATTACAAAAATCGATATGGCTATTTAATATGGGAAAAATATAGACATTCATTCATTTGTGTATGAAAATGCTGTCTATGGTAAAAGCGAGAGAATCCATGTTTGATTCACACTTTTTGATTATAGGAGTAATCGTTCTGGATATTGATCCGGCGCAAGGATATTGCGCTTACGTTTGTACTTATTTTTTAGGGCCAGAAAATATATTAATTTGCTTATTGTGTTTATGGCCTGAATTCATATGTATTACATATTATTAGTACAAGTAGAATCAGTCCTATATTGTATATTTTGGATGGGTAGGAGGGACTAGATTCTTGTTATTCCGGTCTAGCGGAAGTATGAGTTGTCTTGACAAGTCGTGATGAGTTCCGATGTACCGTGATAATGGCGGGTACGCACTTTTCAAAGGGCTGGTAGATTCTTAAGGAAATATGATTCATGAAGTGGTTTTCTTCTAAAGGAGATGGTATCTCTACTATAGTTTATGTTAGAGACTCTCCTAAGGTACGGTACAATGTATAATTCGGACTCCATGTATTGCCAGACCCTATATTGATGATCTCATGTCGATTCGACCTAGATGGAACATTGTGCTTCGTATCGCTAGGGTCGTGTTTTGTATCGACGAAGATGACAGACTTTCCTGCAGCGGTTATGGCTACGTGAATTAACCTGATCACCGTAGAGCTGTATGGAAACATTTATGAAATCATTTATATACCCATTATAAATTAACTCTGGCTTATATTCTCCTTCCTATGAATGAGTGAACGACAACTCAGGGAGGCAGCCATGTTAGATTTCGGTCATCATATGTTTTGATCACTGCCAAGAGAACAGATTATTTATCCTATTATCGGACAGTGACAGGGAGATCTCAATCTTGCTAGAAACCCCCCTTTCGTGGTTTCATAATATATACTACAAACTATGGACGTCAAGTAACTTTAGTTATTTACCGATCTGCCTTCACTGACGCGTTTAGTCAGATAGGGGGATGCGGCCATAATATATCATGACATTGAACTTTTGATGTACTGCCCATTATTTCTGAATGTGTCATGACTTCAGATCTGCTATGTATACCTACAAATTGATATGTCAACATACCATGATGTACTCGTATGTCCCAGTGTGTACGTCTGAATAAATTGAGTAAACAAAGATTCCAGCAGTCTGCATTGGTGCCTTGTAGACACAAGTGTATGAGTGGTTATATTGGTCAGCACACGAACAGTACACCATTCGCGGTAATCACACTCTACACTTCTACTTCATACATACACCATCCTGCGTCGGTTGGAGTGACCAAGTTTAGGGCCTGCTTCCCCTGGAGCCTTTGCCTTCCCTAACTCAGGACTAGGGTGAGTTACCCATTTACAGCTGGGTAGACTGGAGCATGCCTGATCTCAACAACACACCACTCTTCCTTACAGAGCATACAGACTGACACTTTACAGAGTGGAAAGAAGAAAAGAAACTTTACAGTGGCGAGCCAGATTCCTGGGTCCAGCTTACGCAGTTTTGTGTTGAGAATCACAGTTTACAGCTGAAAGAACATTTGTTTGACCACATCAACACCAGTAGGACAGCTATACAGTCGATGTCAGCTTGACCTGTATTACCGATAGGATGCTGTATCTAGGTCAGCGCTTGTTGACAGTTTTTTCGCTGTACAGACAGTATTACACAGGACAGTGGTATCAAGTGTAGAAAATATCTGGAGCAGTATTGTTGACATTTCTCAACGTACAGAAGAATCACAGTGTTGTTGAACATAAAGTGCATAGTTCATCGTTGGATCTTCATATGCTCAACAGAGAAAAATTGACAGTGTAATAGTTTAAAATTAAATCTATTACTGAATAAAGTGGCAAGTTATTAGTATTAAAATAAACTGTGCCTGCTTTACAACACTATACCTGCAACACATTCCATTCATGACATAAATTATATTGTATGCTATATGCTATTTATGCTTACATGTTATTTGTTATGTATTAAATTAGTTTATGTTCTGTGTGACTAGTACAAGGTATGCCGAGTGACATTGGTCTGGTACTAGTATTCTATAGGTACACATTTTCTTAATTGGAAATTTGTTAGCAACAATTTGCTGCTATTTCTGTTAGTTGTGATGAGGTGTTCTTTTCTTCGTTGTTTTTGTTAATAATTTTGTGTTCCTTAGTTTTGTTTGATTTGTTTGTATAATTGTAGGTCTCATCTTTCCTTTCATTTCAGTTTTTTACACCCTTATGTTTATACACTGTGGCGTTATTTGTCTTGTTATCTTATTGCAGTTATCATCACGGTTTCTGTGATCATTTTTTTTTTCATTTCTCCTATTTAATTTAATTTGATCTCTGCAAATGTGTTCATATTGTCTTTTCTTGTTTGTCCTTTGTAATGTCTTTAGTTGACATATGACGTATAGTGGTATACACTGATAGTATAGTACAGATCAGTACTTTATGATTGTTATTGTTATAAAACAAAATGTACAAGACCTTTGTAAGGCTTGTCTCCCAAAGTGATTGGTAAAGGGAAATATTTTTTCCACAGGTACTCAAGTGATCTTTGATTACATTGAGGTATACAAGACCTTTGTAAGGCTTGTCCCCACAGTATTTGAGATACAGTTATTGTTGTCCACAGGTACTCAAGTTATCATTGGTTATTATAAACCATACAAGTTTGGACTAAGACTAAGTCTATGGTATAGACTTGTCTCCCATTAAAGTGAAATAGGGTAATTTATTTACTTTTTCAGGTTTCTGATTTAAGAAGACAATATGTCTACATTAGATTATTTCATTGCACAAGGAAAATCTCTTGATAAGACTGGAAAAGACTTAGAACAATGGGCTGTTGCTCAATATGACAAAGCATTAGCTGCAGAAGAGAAAAAAACTGCTGCTGCTGTTGAAGAAAGAAAAGCTGCTGCTGAGGAAAAAAAAGCTGCGGCTGAGGAGAGAAAACTTCAAATAGAAGAAAAAAAAGCTGCTGCAGAAGAAAGGAAAGCTCTAGCTGAAGAAAAAAGATTAGAAAAAGAAGCTGATACTGCTGCTGAACTTAAGAAATTGCAGATGCAAGTGGAGGAAAGGAGATTTGAGGCAGAACAGAAAAAATTAGAAGCTGATGCAGAGCAGAAAAAATTAGAAGTTGCTGCAGAACAGAAAAAATTAGAAGTTGCTGCAGAACAGAAAAAATTAGAAGTTGCTGCTGCTGCAGAACAGAAAAAAATTAGAAGCTGCTGCAGAACAGAGAAGATTAGATAGAGAAGCTGAAGAGAGAAAAGCAATAAGAGAACATGAGTTTGAATTAGAGAAATTAAAATTGACATGTATGAGTAATGTTAATCAGGCATCTGGTGGTAATGGTAAACCCTTTGTGTACAAGGTCAAGGTACCAGCGTTTAACCCTACCAGTGATGACATAACATTTTGGCTTTCTAGATTTGAACGGGCTTGTCGATCTCATAATGTTGACAAATCACAGTATGTGAATCAGTTGTCTGAAAATCTAAAAGGGGAGTCTCTGAGTAAGTTATATTTTGTTGAAGAGGCCGACAAAGATAATTATGATGCTGTTAGGGCAGCTTTGATAAAGAGATATCAGCTGTCTGAAGAAGGTTATCGTCTTTTGTTTAAAACAATGAGACCTGAGGTAGGTGTAGAATTCTCAGATTTCATCTCAAAAGCACGAATTACACTTTCACGATGGATTGAATTATCCAAAACAGAGAAAACATTTGATGGTCTTACGGATTTATTGCTAAGAGACAAGGTCATGTCTTCTGTAAATAAATCATTCCTAGAGTTCTTACATGAGCGTAAACCTGGTACAATAAAGCAAATGGAAGAATATTGTGACCAGTATGCCACGGCACACCCTGACATGATTCTTAGTAACTCTAACATTAAAGAGAGTATGCCAGTTGCTTCGGCAACAGAATATAATCAGAATTACTCACACAAATTCCAAGGAGCTAAAAATAAATTTGATAAAAAGGTTAATTGGAATAAGTATCAAAACCAAGATAACCGCTCAAATCAGAGTTCTTCTTTGAAGAACTGGAATCGGGCTGATAGTCCTCGACACGCGAGGGGTACCCATAATGTTAGAAATTCTCGGAAAGGGAGTAGCTATAGGAACTACCCAAGTGCTTCATGGAGACAAAAGAAACAATATTACAGGGATACTCAATATAATGAGCATGATGATTATGATCATGAATGTTATGATTCAAACCCAAATAGGGGCTATAATAAGGCAAATGATAATTATAGAGACAATTATAACCGAGGTAGATCACAACACAAAAGACATGGTAAATCGTATTACCAGGCTAACTCTGCACAACAGGAGTTCCACGACACCGATAATCAGAATAATGATAAAAAAGACTCCAACAGTGTAGCAAATTCCGCTTTCGATTTTGCTAGAGCATCTGAGTGTTCGCAATGCAAAACATTATTCGATCCAACCACAGTGTCTACTTTAAGCTGCGGTCACCCGCTTCCCGCTCTCCATGCGTCAATTGCGCATAATGGAAGGGGTGCTCTTGTCTTTAATAGGGGCCTAATAGATGGTACTCCGGTATCAATTCTTTTCGATTCGGGGTGCACTACCATTGGAGTGAGGCAATCACTCGTAAATCCTTCTCGAGCTACAGGCAATATAGTCAAATGTGTAACATTTGGTGGCACATTGGAGAAGTACTCCACTGCCATTATCAATATTGCTACGCCTTTCTTTACAGGAGAGGTGCAAGCATGTCTCTTGCCGAATCCGATCGCTGATCTTATCATCGGTCGCATTCACGGGGGGTGAAAGAATGCACTCCACAGCAAATTTCTAATTGGGAAAATGTTAATATGCAATCGGCTAATGCAGTAATCACTAGGGCTCAAGCTCTTAATATGCCACAATCTTCACATTCTGAAGATAATGATGCGCAGATCCAAGATGATCCCTTGGAGATTTCCCACGATTCCTTTATCAAACAGCAGGAAGATGATCCTACTCTAAAGAAATTCTTTACTCTGGCAACAAAAGGTGATCCGAATAAGGATACTAATCGTAAATCTTGGATTACGATGAAGAATGGCGTACTTGTACGTATGGTACAAGACTCCGCTAAGTCCATTCATTCTCAAATCCTTGTGCCTAAAAATATGAGAGTTAAAATCTTACAGCACGCTCATGATTCGCAGTGTGCTGGACATATGGGTTTTTCCCGTACTAAAGCTAGAGTTCTTCAATCTTTCTTTTGGCCTGCTTTGGCCTCCTGATCTTGTAAATAAGGAATACGCCATCTATTCAGGTCATGATCCTTGTGTCAAATAAAAGTATTGTCCAAAAAAGAGAGGTTAAATTTATACAGATGTTCATGATTCGCAGTGTGCTGGACATATGGGTTTTTCCCGTACTAAAGCTAGAGTTCTTCAATCTTTCTTTTGGCCTGCTGTGAATAAGGACATACGAATCTATTGTCGATCTTGTAAAGTATGTCAAGAGATTAAATCCAGAGGTCCACGCCATGATGCACCTATTCAGGCTGCAGACATTCCCATTCGCCATTTCAAAAAATGGCGATAGACATCATTGGTCCATTTAAGATAAAGTCTGCTAGAGGACACCAATTTATTTTGACGTGTGTTGATATGTGCACACGTTGGCCGGAGGCTGTTCCTCTAAAGAGCATAACTACTGCTGATGTCGCAGATGCTCTTTGGTTAATATTTTCTCGTCTGGGGTTTCCAGCAGAAATATTATCCGACCATGGTACCCAACTCATATCGGATACCATGTCTCAAGTAATGTCGACTCTGAAGATAGAGAGATCGCTGAGTAGTATTTATCATCCTATGTCCAATGGGATGGTGGAACGTTTGAATAGAACTCTGAAAAAAACCTACTAGGTAAGATAACGGAAGATCATCCTCAGGATTGGGATAGGGTTTTACCCGCGGCTCTCTTTGCATATAGAGAGGTCGCCAACGAACATACAGGATTTTCTCCCTTTGAACTTGTCTTTGGCGCGAAACCGCGAGGTCCTATGTCCTTACTTCATGATCTTATAACTGCTGATAATATTGTCGATGACACAAAATCCTCTTATGAATATGTCATCGCACTTAGACACAAGATTATTGAAGCATGCAAATTGGCAACTGCTTCTTCTGAATTTGCGAAACAGAAGGCAAGGGAATTTGCCAATAAAAAGAGATGTTTGCGTCAACTTTGTCCAGGTGACAAAGCATTTGTCTTGCTACCTTGTAGGGAAAATAGACTTCTCATTTCTTGGAAAGGTCCGTACGATATAATATCAAAAAGTTTCCGATGTTGACTATATCGTCGATATTGACGGGAAGCGTAAAACCTTCCACATCAACATGCTCACGGAATTCCATGAACGTCCTGATTATTTACAACCTGTTTTCCAGGCAACGGACGATTTTCCAGTCCAACATGGACAGTACTCATCTCTGTCAGTAATACAGGATGAGGAAACGAGTTTCTCGGATGTAAATTTACCTTTTCCAATGATTCCTCTTCACTCTAATGAATCATGGAAAGATGTTGCAATTTCTCCAGAATTATCTCCAGGAGAGCAGAAACAAGTTTCTACTTTGTTAGAACAATTTCAGGATGTCCTTACTGACATTCCTGGTCAAACGGATGTCATTCAACATGACATTATTCTTACTGACCATAGTCCTATAAGAGTCAGACCGTATCCTATCCCGATACATTTTCAAGCACAGGTAGAGAAAGAGTTAGATGAGATGATAGAGTTAAAAATTATTGAACCATCCACATCAGCATATTCTTCGCCGATGGTTATAGTACGGAAAAAAGACAATAACATACGTCTTTGCGTGGATTATCGCAAATTGAATCAAGTGACTAAATTCGATGCTGAACCTATGCCTTTACTAGAAGAGCTACTTACGAGACTATCGAATTCTCACTTCTTTACTAAACTCGATTTGTCTAAGGGATATTGGCAAGTTCCACTATCCGAACACGCCAAACCGTTTACTGCTTTTTCGACGCCTAGGGGTCTATTCCAATGGAATTTCATGCCTTTCGGTCTTATGAACGCCCCTGCAACATTTGTACGCATGATGCGTCGAATCCTATCTCATCGCTCAGATGTCATTGCGTATCTTGATGACATCTGTCTTTTCAGTGATACTTGGAACGATCACTATAATGGTATAAATGAACTATTGTCTATCTTACGCGAGCATAACCTGACAGCGAAACCATCGAAAGCATGTATTGGTTTTAGCGAAATATCTTTCTTAGGACACCGTGTTGGTCATGGGTTCCTAAAAACAGAAGACCATAATACAAGTAAGATACTTAACATTTCTATTCCTAAGACTAAAAAGCAAGTACGAAGTCTCTTAGGTCTAATACAATTTTATGGACGATTCATCCCGAATCTGTCCTCCATTATGTCACCTCTTTCTTCCTTGCTAAAGAAAGGGTCTCCTAATGTAGTCCATTGGACTCAAGAATGTCAATCCTCTTTGGATAAGGTTAAAACTATGTTTTCTACTTCACCTATCCTAGTATTGCCTTCTAAGGATAAGACATTTATTCTTCGTAGTGACGCTTCATCCACCGGGATTGGAGCTGCACTAATGCAAGAGTACTCTGGAACTCTGCATCCTGTGATGTATATTTCTCGGAAATTAAATGCCGCAGAGAAGAATTACTCGGTCCTAGACCGTGAATTATTGGCTATGGTTTGGTCAATCCTTAAACTGCAAAGATTTCTTCTGGGCGCGCATTTCATTGTGGAAACTGACCAGAAAGCTCTTACGGCTATTCAGAGTAAAAATCTGAAGAGCGCGAGATCAACGCGATACGCGATTGCTCTACAGCCATTTCATTTTTCGGTGCGAGCTATCCGTGGGTCAGAAAATGTGATGGCAGATATTTTGTCTAGATGCCCACATGATTCATAACTGTTATACAACTTTGATACAGTTGTTTCTATGTTGAAATGTGTACACATATGTAATATATCATATATTGATTGTAACACTACTTAGCGGTTTATTGATATTTATTCACCGCTGATCTTTCAATGTTTTTCGTCTTTGATGATCATGATGTTAAGATATCTTAGATGAAATTTATGTATAAACTAATGTGGAAATTGTGTCATTGCTAATATTGTAGTATGCGTTGGTGACACCTCTCTGGAAATATTTATACTTAGAGAAGTACTTTCTCTAAGGTCATAAAACTTATGCTTATCATCTGCGCATTGTATTGGTGCGTTGTGAGCCTATTGTATGTTGCTCCTAGATGTATTTCAAAAAAAAAAAAGTACCATTTTTTTTTCCCGAGGGGTGTGGTAATCTGTTGCGTGCATATTTTGACGCACATATTACAAAAATCGATATGGCTATTTAATATGGGAAAAATATAGACATTCATTCATTTGTGTATGAAAATGCTGTCTATGGTAAAAGCGAGAGAATCCATGTTTGATTCACACTTTTGATTATAGGAGTAATCGTTCTGGATATTGATCCGGCGCAAGGATATTGCGCTTACGTTTGTACTTATTTTTTAGGGCCAGAAAATATATTAATTTGCTTATTGTGTTTATGGCCTGAATTCATATGTATTACATATTATTAGTACAAGTAGAATCAGTCCTATATTGTATATTTTGGATGGGTAGGAGGGACTAGATTCTTGTTATTCCGGTCTAGCGGAAGTATGAGTTGTCTTGACAAGTCGTGATGAGTTCCGATGTACCGTGATAATGGCGGGTACGCACTTTTCAAAGGGCTGGTAGATTCTTAAGGAAATATGATTCATGAAGTGGTTTTCTTCTAAAGGAGATGGTATCTCTACTATAGTTTATGTTAGAGACTCTCCTAAGGTACGGTACAATGTATAATTCGGACTCCATGTATTGCCAGACCCTATATTGATGATCTCATGTCGATTCGACCTAGATGGAACATTGTGCTTCGTATCGCTAGGGTCGTGTTTTGTATCGACGAAGATGACAGACTTTCCTGCAGCGGTTATGGCTACGTGAATTAACCTGATCACCGTAGAGCTGTATGGAAACATTTATGAAATCATTTATATACCCATTATAAATTAACTCTGGCTTATATTCTCCTTCCTATGAATGAGTGAACGACAACTCAGGGAGGCAGCCATGTTAGATTTCGGTCATCATATGTTTTGATCACTGCCAAGAGAACAGATTATTTATCCTATTATCGGACAGTGACAGGGAGATCTCAATCTTGCTAGAAACCCCCCTTTCGTGGTTTCATAATATATACTACAAACTATGGACGTCAAGTAACTTTAGTTATTTATCGATCTGCCTTCACTGACGCGTTTAGTCAGATAGGGGGATGCGGCCTTAATATATCATGACATTGAACTTTTGATGTACTGCCCATTATTTCTGAATGTGTCATGACTTCAGATCTGCTATGTATACCTACAAATTGATATGTCAACATACCATGATGTACTCGTATGTCCCAGTGTGTACGTCTGAATAAATTGAGTAAACAAAGATTCCAGCAGTCTGCATTGGTGCCTTGTAGACACAAGTGTATGAGTGGTTATATTGGTCAGCACACGAACAGTACACCATTCGCGGTAATCACACTCTACACTTCTACTTCATACATACACCATCCTGCGTCGGTTGAAGTGACCAAGTTTAGGGCCTGCTTCCCCTGGAGCCTTTGCCTTCCCTAACTCAGGACTAGGGTGAGTTACCCATTTACAGCTGGGTAGACTGGCGCATGCCTGATCTCAACAACACACCACTCTTCCTTACAGAGCATACAGACTGACACTTTACAGAGTGGAAAGAAGAAAAGAAACTTTACAAATACCAATTGAATCAATATAACATACTGGCTTATACAAAACTGCCAGACAATTCCAATAATATATATCTCTCGGACATAACAAAGTCCGCACTGCCCCGTTCAAAACATGACGTCACAATCCCCAAACTAGGTTACCCGTGCGTCCAAAGCAACTCACACTGCATTGTGCACGTCAGTGCGTGAATCAATCGAACGCACAAATAATAAAATATATAAAGACTGGTGCGTACATTTGGCAGGACCGAAGACTACCCCCTTAGGTAATAAATGTACGTAACAGCTCCCTTATCACCTCCCCTTAAAAAAATTAATTCTATTAATTTTTTTGAACTTAATACCCGAGAGAGGTGAGTCAAAACTACCACAAGATATATGAAATGCATAAAGTTATATCATATTAAGAAAAGAATATTAAACGAAATCAATATAACTAAATGATAGTATGCATTAAAGCACACATCCACAATCGACCTACTTTGGAACGATGTGGTAATATTCGAAGTAAAAACAAGTTTGAAAATGAAAAATGAAAAAAACCATAAAAAAAAGATGATAATAAAATTCAACTAAGTTTTCAACAAAATTTGAAACATATGATTTCAAAAATGAAAATGAACAGCAACACTGATGATGATCAATGACAAGAGAATCAATGAAACAGAAAAATTGAAAATACAATGTGCAAAAATGAAGCAATGCAAAATTAAACACTTTAAGAATCAACACACTTAATGTTTTCTAACACTAGTACGGTTGACTAGTGATCTAACAGTGAGATATCATAACTAAGACCCGTGAATGTAGGTATTACGTGACAACTAAGAAAGTTAGTATGTGTGTGATCCATAATCAATTAAATAGATTAAGTTGAATTATTCTAATTTATATATTTCTTAATTACTAAGAAATAACCAGTTACTAATATATTCTAAATAAGTACAATATCACTATCAATATGTCAATGTTCAGTTTCGACTAGTTAGTAATCGACGAGACAATGTTCTCAATGTTCCATACACGATATAATATATTCTCTAACACGTTATGTAGTGTAATATGTTCCATAGGAATAACAAATGTATATTTGTAGCTGTTAACAATGTTGCCATATTAATAAAAAGTTACTGTAGTACCAATGTTCACGTTCTAATAAAACGTTAATATAGTATCAATAACAATGTACAAAGTTATTCATGTTATCGGTGAGGATGTTCCAACATCTGGAAGTGGTTTAGTTTCGACACGTTCACTTGGGCATCTTGATAGACAGTCTGCGAACACATTCTGCACTCCAGGAATAGCTCGTATCTCAAAATGGAACGGTTGAAGTGCTATAGCGTAACGCGCTGACTTTGATGACTTAACGTTCCCTGTGTTCAGTGCGGTAAGAGCTTTCTGATCAGACTCCACCACAAAGTGAGATCCGAGAAGATAACGATCCAGTTTAGTGATTGCCCAGACAAGAGCAAGGAGCTCTTTATCCAGAACGGAATATTTCGTCTCGCTCGGCGTGAGCTTTCTGGATACGTACATAACCGGAAATAAGGTGCCGTTATATTCCTGCATCAAAACTGCAGCAATAGCGTAAGAACTTGCATCACTGCGGAGAATGAAGGTGAGATTTTTGTCAGGCAACCTCAAAAAAAGGTGCATTTGAAAAAAATTGTTTTATATAGTCTAATGCCGTTTGGTGATCCTGCGACCACTTTATTACATTAGATGTGCCTTTCTTCAGTAGAGAAGAAAAAGGTGCAGTTATAGTAGACAAATGAGGGATGAATTTTGAATAGAACTGTATTAGTCCTAAAAGCGACCTAACTTGTTTTTTTTTGTCTTAGGTGCTGAGATGTTTAAAATTTTAGAGACGTTACTGTCTTCTGTATACATGAAACCATGACCTATGCGGTGACCCAGAAATGAGATGTCATGAAAACCGACAAAAGCCTTTGAAGGTTTCGCTGTTAAGTTATAATCCCGTAAGGTAGAAAGTAAAGATTTTAAACCCTGAATATGTTCATCCCAAGAGTCACTGAAAAGACAGATGTCATCTATATAAGTAATGACATCGGGACGATGAGACAATATGCGGCGCATCATGCGTACAAAGGTAGCTGGCGCATTCATTAACCCGAATGGCATAAAATTCCATTGAAAAAGACCCCGTGGTGTCGAGAAAGCGGTGAATGGCTTTGCTTTAGGAGTGAGTGGCACTTGCCAATATCCCTTTGAAAGGTCAAATTTCGAAAAGAATGTAGCATGAGATAATCTCTCCAATAAGTCATCTAAAAGAGGTAATGGTTCCGCATCGAATTTTGTAACTTTGTTTAATTTCCTGTAATCTACGCAAAGACGTATATTGTTGTCTTTCTTCCTAATGATAACCATGGAAGAAGAATATGGTGATGAAGATGGTTCAATTATATTTAATTGGAGCATCTCATCCAATTCCTTATCAACCTTATCACGAAAGTGTAAAGGAATAGGATATGGGCGAACTCGAATAGGCGTATCGTCAGTCAGAATAATGTCATGTTGGATGACTGATGTATGACCTGGGATGTCAGTGAGAACATCCTCATACGAGTGTAGAATATTAGAGACTTGCTGACGTTGATCAGCCGAAAGAGTAGATGAGATCGTAACATCATTCCATTTCTCAGTGGAATGGAGTGGTACAACTGGTATTGGTAGTTGTACATCATCAAAAGAAGATTCTTCTTCTTGGATGACTGACAAACTAGAATAGTGTTGAATAGGAGGTGTAGGATCGTCAGTTGCCTGAAACACTGACTGTAGATAATCAGGACGTGAGTAATACTCCTTCAACATGTTAATGTGGAAGGTTTTATGTTTACCATTAACATCAACGATGTAGTCGACATAGGATATTCTTGAGATGATCCTGAAAGGACCTCTCCAGGTAATTAAAAGACGATTGTTATGCGCAGGTAGTAAGACAAAAGCTTCATCACCAGGTATGAGCTGGCGAAGACGTCTATACTTGTTTGCAAATAGACGAGCTTTTTCTTTGGCTTGTTCAGATGATGCAGTAGCTAGTCTACAAGCATCTATGATTCTCTTTCTCAGAGAGATCACATACTCATAAGAGGATTGAGTTTCCTCTTCAATATTCTCGTCAATCAATAAGTCGTGGATTAACGACATAGGACCGCGTGGTTGCATGCCAAAAACAAGCTGGAATGGAGAAAACCCCGTGGCTTGATTTTGTACCTCGCGATACGCAAAGAGACAAGCGGGTAGGACCCGATCCCAGTCTTGGGGATGGTCTTGAGTCATCTTACCCAACAACTGCTTGAGTGTCCTATTGAGACGCTCAATTAACCCATTTGACATCGGATGATAAATAGAACTTAGAGATCTGTCTATACCTAATGTCTTCATAACTTGAGACATGGATTCAGAAATGAACTGAACCCCATGATCCGACAAGATTTTCCGTGGAAAACCAATGCGTGAGAAGATTAACATCAATGCCTCTGCTACACTGGCAGATGAAGTGTTCTTGAGAGGGATGGCCTCAGGCCAACGAGTGCACATATCAATGCACGTAAGGATATGCGTATGCCCTCTAGCAGATGGAAGCATCGGACCAATAATGTCAATGGCCATTTTATCAAATGGTCTAATCGGGATGTCCGCAGCTTGAATAGGAGCCGCATGAAATGGACCCCGTACCTTAACTTCCTGACATATCAAACAGGACCGACAATAGAGAGTGATGTCCCTATAGACGCCTGGCCAGTAGAATGCCGAAAGCACTCTGGATTTGGTACGCGAAAAACCCATATGGCCCGCACATTGCGAGTCATGCGCATGTCGTAATATACGAGATCTCATAGAGGATGGGACTAAGATCTGATAACATAAGGATGAATCCTTTTCCCGTATTACTCTCACCAAAATCCCATTTTTAAGTATAAAGTCATGTCTAGATTTTGCAAGTTTGTTGCTTGTATTCTTTTTGTTAACATACTGAAAATTTTTTTTTAATGAATCATCATTCTTTTGCAATGTAGCAAACAACTCCCGTGAAATAGGAGCATCATCATCACAAGTGGTATGAACTGTAGGTTCAATAAGTGTATCATGCGACATATTAGTAGCTTGCGCTCTAGTCACTACTGCATTTGCAGTTTGAATATGTCGCTCTTCCCATTCAGCTATTTGCTGTGGTGTACACTCTTTAATACCATGTATGCGACCAAGTATTAAATCACAAATTGGATTTGGAAGAAGACAAGCCTGGATCTGTCCTGAAAAAAATGGTGTATGAAGTGTTATAATGGCTGTGGGAAATGTTTCCACAGTTCCGCCAAACGTCACACATTTCACAACCCTGCCCGTCGCACAACTAGGGTCGATCAGCGAAGTCCGGACGCCCACAGTGGTACAACCTGAGTCAAATAGGAGAGAGCATGAAATATTGTTGACAAATCCCTTGTTAAACGTAAGAGAGCCCTGTCCCTGGTGTACTGACGCAGGAGTGGCCATGCAGACTGCAGGTAGACTAGGCAAAGTATGACCGCAACGCAGCGTCGTGATCGCCTTGGGCTGGAAAAGAGTAGAGCATTCTGAACAATCTTTGACTTGGGTACAATCAAGAGAACAACACATAGCATTATGAGTTTCAGCTCCTTTACCCTGTTCAATGTTAGCCTGTGTATCACTAAAAGCAACATTAGAATGTCTACCTGTATTACTCGACGATCTATCTCGTCGGCGCGATCGATTGTGATTTTTGTCATTAAAATTGCTACAATTGTCGTTTCTGCTAGAGTTAAAATTTGGATGAGTCCGATAGTTTGTATAATTAAAGTTATGCTGTTCTTTAAAATTTTTATTCCAAGAACCTTGTCTATTTTGTGGACCCTGAGATTTTGATCTCCAGTTTTGTTTATTATAATGTCCTTGATTATTTTTAAAATTATTGTTACCAAAATCTCGTGATCTGTGAGTTTGGTTCCAAGAAACATTAAATGGAGCAGATTGTTGAAATTGCTTCCCTTTGTAAAAGTTATCATTGTTAAAATTGTAATTATTTCCCTTATTGACATACCTATCAGCACTAAAAGAACGATTGCGTGAAAAATTGTTTTGTTGTGCTGCAAAAGCAACAGGCAATTCATTCTTAATCTGTGCGTTACTTAGATCCATGTTTGGGTGAGCAGTACAAAAATTTTTTGCATGTTCTTCTAAGCCTTTCATAGATAAAGGTTTCCGTTCGTGTAAAAATGCGAGAAATGTAGGATTTACAGACGAAAGTACCTTATCGCGCATCAGTAAATCGAAGAGACCTTCATATGACTTTTCAATTTTGGATAATTCAATCCATCTTTCTAGTGTTAGTCGTATTTGTGACAGAAAATCATTGAAATTTCTGCTAGATTGAGGTAGTAATGTATGAAATCTTAAACGATATTCGTCTTCTGTCATTTGGAATTTTTGCAGAAGTGCTGCTCTAAGAGCATTATAGTCATTTTTCTCACCAATGCTGGTGGTATGATAAACTGCTAATGCATCCCCTGTAAGTAATCTGGATAAATATGTGCAATACAGTGTTTTATCCACGTTGTAAGACCTACAAGTGGCCTCAAATCTATCTAGGAAAAATATTACGTCATCAGACGGGGGATTAAATTTTGGTAATTTAAGGTGAATTTCCTTAAAATAATCATGTCTGGATGGAGTTTGGCTTTCAAAAGTTCTCTGAGAATTAGCTTCCTGAGTAAACCTAATTCTCTCATATTCTGACTCTGCTAATTTCAGTTCATGCTGTCGTTTTTTTTCATTCTCTTCCATCTCAAGCTGAAGTCGTTTTACATTTTGTTCAGCTATTAATCTCCTCTCTTCCATTTCTTTTTGTTTATTTTCCATTTCTTTTTCAGCCTCCTTTTGCTTATGTTCTGCCTCTCGCTGAAATCGTTTCTCTTCTAATTCAGAGGCTAATCTCATTTTTTTCTCCTCTTCCTCAGCTATAAATTTCCTCTTCTTTTCATCCTCCTCAGCAGTTAATCTCATTTTTTTCTCATTTTCCTCAGATTCAATCCGTTTTTGATCTGCCTCAAATTGAAGTTTTTCTAGTCTTAAAGTTTCTAACTTTCTCTGTTCGGCTTCTATTTCTTGAGCTTTCCTATATTCTGCAAGTGCAAATGTTTTTGCTTCATCAGGAGCCATCTGAAGAGCTTTTGCTTGCTTAATGAAATAATCTAGTGAATACATTATGCTTTATAAGTAGTCACAATACTCTTGATTTATAAAAATGATAATTAATCAATATAAATTAATTAACCTTGTTACTATAACAAGTGTTCTTCGTTCCTGTCCTTAGAACGGTATAATGTTATCATATAATTATGAAATATGTTAATAATCAATAAATTTATGTAATCAAATGTCATGAAATGAACAACGTGACAAACAATAGAAACAATACCGACAAGACACGATAATCAAAGACGATAGAAAACAGTCGCAGAAATCCAATAAAAATAAGAATGTGAAACTAAAAATAGAATGTCGTAAAGAGTTACGATGATAACTGCGATCAAATAATCAACAAGACAATAGACAACACAGTGTAAAAACATAGGTTTTGTAAAAAACTGAACGACAGGAAAGGTGAGATGGACGCAAAATACAAACAAAATTCATCATAAAACTAAATTACGAATAAAAATAACTGCGAAAACAACAAGTAAACGTGACGAAACAGCTAAACAGATACTATTATAAGAAGCAACTAGCGATCGGAACTTCGGCAAGGTTTCTAGCCTTGTACCGGAACTATCGCTCAATTGAAACTTACAAGTTGAGCCCTACAGAACGTCTGACGAAGAGCCCGAATTGGCTTCGAGATGGATCTCGTTCGTCAGATCAACCTCCCTACCTCCCACAAAGAATACACAACATATAACACATAACACGGAAAATATAAATATGGACATAATTATTTAAGGCACAGCTAAACGTAATAAAGGGTACAACGACAACACGTTATACTCATCTCGCGTGCAGGAAAAAAGAAACCAATGTGCCTCGTCTCCGTGTATGTACGTGTGAGGATAAAATACTTCGTTCTGAGTATTAGACCACAGCTTGCACGTAATAGTGACAAAGAGATGATCCCAAGATGTTGTCGCCTTGAAAGTTCAGATCTTCAGATGATCCCAAGATGTTGTCGCCTTGAAAGTTCAGATCTTCAGATGATCCCAACATGTTGTCGCCTTGAAAGTTCAGATCTTCCATTAATGATAATTGTATTGGGTACGTTTCCTGTGAAATTCTTGATTTCAAAACCAGACTGGCACACCAATTACTGTTGACTCCGTTTTACGGTTGAGTACAGTTTATACTGGTGAAGAGGTAGCTTAAAACGCGAATGGTTAAAATGAACGAATGTCAACAATATTCTTCAAACGAACTTCAGCAAGTAGTGTTGAACTGGGTGAACTGGGCAAGTACTGGCAGTACATAAGTCGGTGATGACTGTACATAGATTTTATTCAACATGACACATACGGAGTGGACAAGACTAACATCGTCACAGGCGCAAAGATCATACATCAGCATAATGGTAATTACTTTTAAAGTTCCTGAAGATTCTCTACCAATAAAGTCCTCTGACTCAAGTGACTAAGGATCACAAAACTGTTACCGTATAATATTCTTCTCATTCAAGTCCATTGACCTTCCTTCAAGGACGTCTATCATGGTAACGTATTCATACTCAAGGATAAAATCTTCCATATCATACTTCACAATCCCATACGTTCTCCAAAACATAACGTTAGATAGCATATAATTTCAAACAAAGTCATACACGATAATACGAACAGGTTAGAGATTCCAGTTGACTAACCTCTCCCATTCTATGCCACGCTTCTGGCATTGTTGAATGTACGGCATATAAAATATTAAGCATACGAATAAATAAACTGGTTTACACGTAGGTATTATTCCTCTACGGTAATCTAATATGACCACCGACTCCGTCTGTCCATTCTAGGAAATTACATGCTAAGATGACTTCCCGCTAGACTACAACTGGGAGCGGCCTGATACTTTAGTTTACGGCAATAAATATACAAATATAACCGGGGCGACACTTACATGATCCTTCCATCATTGGCTTCGTCAAGAATACCAATTGAATCAATATAACATACTGGCTTATACAAAACTGCCAGACAATTCCAATAATATATATCTCTCGGACATAACAAAGTCCGCACTGCCCCGTTCAAAACATGACGTCACAATCCCCAAACTAGGTTACCCGTGCGTCCAAAGCAACTCACACTGCATTGTGCACGTCAGTGCGTGAATCAATCGAACGCACAAATAATAAAATATATAAAGACTGGTGCGTACATTTGGCAGGACCGAAGACTACCCCCTTAGGTAATAAATGTACGTAACAATGTTCCACTTAGAAAATTTGTGGGGACTTCTCAACTTTGTGTCCTGTTCAGAGGCGGATATACTATGAAGCTAAGGAAGCTTGAGCTTCAAGGCCCCCAAGTCCAGTTTTCTCTGTAATACGTTTCTGTCCTATCCTCCAACACTTTTTTTTAGTAAAAAAGGGCTCCTCCAAGAGTTCAAGCTTCAGGGCCCCCAGAATGTAGATCCGCCACTGCTCCTGTTTGTGATTGTGGATGACGAAGGATGAACCCCCGAAATGTTCCTTGTTTTTAGTATTTGGTTCAATTGTAAAATTAATTAAGTACCAATTTTAATCGTTGGTTCCTTGTCATAATTGGGGCATCCCAAAGTCGGCATAGGTAAACTGCATATTTTATTTATTTTCTTCTGAGGTTGTTTGTGTGTGTGTGTGTGTGGCATGGGAACGTCCACACTTTTCTCTTCCCACACAACCTGCACAAGGAAGATTCTTCGAATGTTCTGGACGAACACCATCACCAACCAAGAACTGCTAACTCGGAGCCACCAAGAAGACACCATCATAGCGGGTAGACGCTGGAATTTGGATGGCCACATCCTCAGAAAAGACTCTGACACTATCACCAGAACTGCCGTGCTATGGACTCTAGAAGGAAAGCGAAAGCAAGGACGTCCAAAAACCACCTGGCGGAGAACTGTGGAGGCAGAGATACTGAGCGTTAACCAGAGCTGGGGCACCATAACGAAGGATGGCTGTCGACCAAGGAAAGTAGAGACAGTTTGTTGCTGCCCTGCAAGACGTCACCAGGCGTGATGGTCACTGGTTGCTTTGTCGGTCTGTGGCCAAGGAGCAAAGAAGAAGTGTCATGTTACCGCTCCACGATGTTTATGTCGTACATGTTTCGTTCATGCCATAATTTTGATCGTGTTATATTTTCTTCACGTTAGGTTTTTGATGTTACCTGTATTTTTTAACGCCATATCTTTGTTGACTCATGTTTTCGTCAAACGATGTTTTAGTTGTGTCATATTTCTTTAAGCCCCGTGTAGATACCCGGGGGGAAGGGGGGGGCTGTGAAGAGATACAGACGGAATAGGATTACTGCATCCTCAGGCATGTCGTCCAAGGCTTCCTAATAAGAGGTTGTGCGTGAGGCTGGCAACCTCATCGTGTAGAACAAAATGGCCACCGAACCACTGCTGCATTAGTGTTTGAATGCCCTGGTGCAGGCTAACAACGGGGGGTGACCACCTACAGTGGTGGCTTCAAAGGAGAATGATGATGATGATATTTCTTTAACGTGACTTTTTTTGTTTTTTTGTTACTTCCTTCACGGGATGTCTGTTTGCTGTGGTGCTCTAAGGTTCAGAACTACTCTGTAGTTAAAGATCCTGTGTTATATTGTGTGTCATATTTGGCACTCGTTTATTACATTTCCAAACCAATGTTGTTAAGTCATGAATTTAAAACATTTGGCGAATTTTTTTGAAGTCACAAATGTTTAAAGACCCCCCTCACGCCACTGTTAGTACATGTAGTACTATACTACATGTCCAGGGCCGACCTTAGGCAGATTTGACACAATAGAGCTCCTCGCTCAGAAGGGGCCCAGCAGTCGGGTTCTTTCCTACAGCATAGAAAAAATTGTTTTAAAAATAGAACAATACCTGTACTTATTAAGCTATATTTTGACATAAAACGCGTTACAACTAAACTATAATCTAAAGTATAACAGGTCCCACCAGAATGGCCCAAACCGGGCCCGTATTTACATAAGGCCGACCCTGGAGATGTCATTCGAAAGTGCACCGTTTTCAAACTGTTGGTCTAGTTTCATTTTTGATTTAAGTGACATATTTAAACGCTTAGGATTAAATTTTCTTTATTTATGCGTGCCTTTGCCGGGTCATTACTAATCCTCTTCAAACATAATCTGACAGGCCTTCCTTTTATAGTATGATGTACGGATTATGATCCGGCGAGAAGAGCTACCTTTGATGTGTTTAAATCACCAACCAACCTGAGAAACGTACCGACATAACGGTGACACATATCTCTCTAACTGTTCCCTCAAGTAAACACAGGGATCTTCGTTTATCTCGACAACCAGTTCATCAGTCTTTGATAGGACGCTCATTGAAGACACTTGGCGATAGCATTATAGGGTGGTCATTGTTTTGGAATCGTTATGGTAAGACAGATACAGGGAGACTTGAGGAGGTAACTGGAGACTTAAATTAAAGGGATAAGAAAGACACGGAAAGATCTTGAGGCGATGGCACAGGACAGGAGGACTTGGCATGAGTTTGTTGAAGGACATGGGGAACTGAAAGGCAATGATGAATATGAAGATGTTCTTTTTCTTTCTTTTACCAAGTGCATTTCCATTAAGGATTCAGGTTCAGTGTTGAATTATGGTAATCCTGATAGGTCATACAGGAAAGGACATCTCTACTACTTGTTTTAAAACACACTGAATGAATGAAAGAACGAGTTTCACTCTGTTGGATCCCTGGGTCACAGTTACAGCTGGCCCTTGAAGGAAAATATGGACCTAACACCATATTCCCAATGTGCCTCAATGGGTGTGTAACGGGATCCTTTACCTTTTTTACCCTTGAAAGAAGCTTGCATTAAAACTTTCATCTGTGTTTGTAGTGGTTATTTCTGTAGTAATGTGTTATACATGATGATGTTGCTAACCCTATGCGGAACCACTTTTTAGCAAGATCTGGAGGGAGAAGTGGCCCTACTATATATTTCTTTTTATCCCCGCATATGTCACGTGATGTACTTCCCTTGCTCTGCAGTTATGGTCCAACAATGACCAAAACCTAGAGTATCTAATGAGGGTCTTTAAAGGTATCTACCTTCGTTCAAAATTACTCCTGGCAGAGTTTTAGACAGAAGGATGATGATGCTTCTATCTCGAGGGAGATTTCATGAGATAATTCAGAAATCAAGAACAATGCTGAATTGGACTGAGCAGGGACCGAAGAAGCAGCAAAAGAGAAGAATGCAGTCAGCGACTCATAGCTTGACTGCTTGCGTCAGGGTCAACGAACCAGAGCTGACCAAGACTTTACTCCACCTCCAAGTGATGGTCCTGGAAAGAGGCTGCATCACTACAGTATGGCCGAGAGAGTAGGGATCGAAGAGGGAAGGCAAACCTCCCAAGAAATGCCGTGCGGAAGTCGGATGTGTCGGGCCGAAAGGCGCAAATATCGCAGCTTCGCTGTAAACGGCGACAAAACGCAACCAACGTCCTATTCAGGACGAACGACGAAGAAGAAGAAGGACCTAGCAATTGTTAACTTTGTATCTACCCGCTGCCTTTTATGAAGAAATAGTATGTATTTTAGCTCGTTCAAGCCCCCAACTGATTTAACTCAGTGAAATATTAATTTAAAAGCTCTGTTTAAGCGTATTGTAAAATGAATGAGACATACGGGTGCAGTACACTCAAAATGATGAAATCAACTATAAATTTGTATATATACAGAAAAGATTTAATAGTCAATTATATTTTACAGTGTAAAAACGAATAATTCTTTAAAACTCATCACAGGTGATTATATGATTAGCGGAATTTTCTTCTTAGGAAAGTTCACTTAGCAGCTTTTAAGTGAATACTTAGCTGCCAGTAGGAGGTCGGTTGGTTTCTGCTCCAGCCGATGTTTGGTTCTTTGCAGATTGTAGACTGGTTCACTTTCGTCACTGATCAAGTCTGGTGGCGGTAACACGGTCCAAGAAGCATCATGGAGTAATTACAAAGCTGGTCCAGCATCTTTAAGACCCGTCTGATGATGGTGTCAGACTTTGACTGAAGGCCACTTATACCACTCACTTGTTCCACAGATAGTACCACCAACTGGTACCACCGACTTGTATCATGAAATAGGAGAGAAACAAATACCCACCTGAGTATTGGGTTTCCTGAAACAAAGTCAGGTGTGTGTGTGTCCCCCTCCCCCCCCCTCCCCCCGGCATTTTTCATTCCACCATCCCATTGGTCTCAGAACTTTATCCTCTCTGAGCATTAATATTATCTCAGTGAGCGGAAAACGTTCATTGCATTGATATTGAACATGTTTACATTTACATATGCACTGGTTAAAAATGTTAATATAATAAATATATACATAATTTAAGTCACCATCCACTCACTGCTCCATATCGAACTTGGGACTACCTCTGATTTTGGTTCTCTATGAGAAACCCGCAAAAGGCAGTCACCAGCTTTTGCAGTGGTAGTTCATGAAATCATCATTCTATTTGCTGAGGTTGCCGGCCTCGTATGACCTGGACATCCACTAGCAATTTTCACCTTGTTAACAATGCAAAATATAGAATTTTAAAATGTACAACTTACCCCAAAATCCCTTTTGGGAATACCGACTTCTGGCTCAGAGAAATAGTTAAGGCAGCCTCTTACACGTGGTCTGGGATATTACTTTGAAAATAAAATCCCACTATGACTTAGTGTTCAGGTTTCTAGGATTCCGGGCTTTCCGCATTAATGAAATTAGAGTTTTCTTGGGATACAAGTCCACAAGATCCTCAAACACGTTGTCCGGTCCTTTAAAGTAGAACCCTGATTCTATTCCTTACTCTGGCTCGTCTGGCTGCCTTCTTGACGAGTTGAATTTTACAGTGCCCTAGACCGGCGAAAATGTCAGATTATGTTGCAACTTTCGGCCCAGGCACATTGTTGTTACTATTTGACAAGGCTCCAATCAGGAGTGTTGTAATTTTACATTTCGAATGCCAGCCAATAGCATTCAACCATGCGTGTTATGATGGGGTTATCCCAACAACTTCCTCATGGAAAAATTATGCGTGACACATAAGATGTGAATTTCAAAAGTCACATTCCATATAAGGTAGTGTGGTTTCCGTCTAGTGTTATTACATTTACAAGTTCACCCTTCAAATGTCTCACCAGATTGATATTATCTGTAATTATTATCACAGGTAACTTCGAGGAAAGTGATTGCGTCACTTATCAGACATCCCTAGTCGCTTGTATTAACAGTGATGCGACACTCCCCGATTAACCCGTCTAGGCGGAAGTGGTTAGGTAATCGTAATCGAACAATTCACGCCTAAGTCAGTCTGGTGCAATCACTTAAGCTATTACAATTAATCCTTAAGGATGGTCAATGACAACTTGACCTGTCACGAATCGATGTGTGAAAATGTAAACAATGACTGGGGAACAGATTTCTGTGCTTCAAAAATGAGAAATAAATAGATAATGGCAGAGAGAGAGAGAGAGAGAGAGAGAGAGAGAGAGAGAGAGAGAGAGAGAGAGGTAGAGAGAGAGAGAGAAAGAGAGAGAAAATACACAAAAGAAAACGACCAATTATGTAAGAGCATGTTATTGAATATCAGAGTAATTGTAGTGGTGTTGTTGGTATTGTATGATGTTGATATTACTAAATGTAATTGTATGAGGCCAGCTGTGAAGGCTCCTGAGATAAAATGTAGTTGAGAATTGTCAGAAGGCCTTTCTTGCTACCACTACGACCTCACACTTAATTTTTTTTAATGAATGTGGCTGGGAGCCGCGCTGGTGTAATGGCTTCGGCGTTGTACTGGCGACCAGGTGTTCATGGTTCAAACCCGGGCGTCGGCGTTTGAAGAAATGTTTACGGCCGGAAATTTGACTGAATAGCCTGAACGGCTCCTGTGATAAACCCTCTGTGGATGGGAAGGAGCGAAGCTCCTGACCGGGTTGGAAGGAAAGTCCTCAGGTTCCCCAGCCTCGCAATGACATGTCATTGGGCCGAAGGGCTGAAAGCCCAAGTGCCGCTGGTTAAGGGAAAAAAAAAAAAAAAAAAAAAAAATGAATGTGGCTACGTAAAGTGTCTAGGGTTATGATATGTAGTGTGGTGTAATAGGTTATAGATATACCCACAGATATTTAACAAGACTAATAATATTAATAAATGTTAAAATACACTGAACTAACTCACGTGTGTAAAATTTTTTGATAGAATTACATTTATTTTGTTCTGGATCAATTTTTTAGGTTGACCAGAACTTAAAAGGATTTAGAGATTATGAAAGAAATGCATGGAATATTATATCATAAATGCAATAGTGTACATATATATGTACTATACTAGTTAGTTTTATTAAAATGTTCTAGTAGTCATCTACTTGGGAGGATAGTTAATGTTTGTGCTGTTGGGGTGGCCTCATCACACCTGTCTATATTGACTACCCAGTGTCCAGAAAATGGTGGGAATTTTTATGGGGGTATTAGTAACTACACAGCGTTGGTGAATGTCCAGCAGACCAGAGGCTCACTCATCTTGTAGTTGTAGCTCTGGTGCTGAAATCAGGTGGTCCCACCTCTCCGTGCTGGCGGGCAATAATGGTGGTCTCTGTCACAAGTACTGCACAGATACACTCGAGTAAAGTCACCAACTGAATAGACACTGCTTTGTTGACAACAGAAACTCACAGCTCAGATTATGAATAAATAACACAGAATTGCTAGCAAAACTCAGCTGAGCTGCTGGCTATAGTATGGCGTCCCTAAATTTATTTCACTTTCTTTCATATGGAAATCACCACACTTTAAAATCTGTGTCTATCACTGAACAACTATTGAAGAATGGCCCCAAATGCGCTCTGAGCGCTAATAATATGATTGTCTGTGGCCAATCACTGCCTAGGTTTATTTTAAATTCAAATTTCCTACCCTAAAGTCATTTCAGTCATGCTTCAGTCAAGTATGGATGGTTATCTGTTAGTCTGTCCGTCTCTACTTGTGTTTCTACCAAATGTACTTGATTTTTGAACCAACCTTTCTCTCCCCTCCAAAATTTTGTCGTTAAAAGTTATATTTAGACACAGCCACCACAATATCCCGTCTCTTCCATACTAAGTAGATTTGAACACCTGCGTCCCAAGGTCGTGTTTTTTTGTGCAATTAGCGACACTTTTAGATTCAATACAGTCTGTCGATGATGTGAACAACACTGTCTTTTGTCATTATCTTCAATATTATCTATCCGTCTGTAAAATTAAGACCATATTAGTTCACTGCTCAGAATGGGCCATCCGGCCAGCTAATTTTTATATTCCTAACATTAATATTAAGAAAAAAGTACTTTTTAAATTTTGTAATATTCCAAACATCTGCGTTTTAGCCGCTGAATTCAAATCAAGGGCTTGGTATTGCAAAAGCGTCCAATAAATGACTGTGGCGTAACATATCTATGGTCCCTTCTGTCGAGTTGCTTACTTTTTATGTCAACTTGGGAAACGTGACTTTTCTCCGTTTTCCCCCCCAATTGCGTCTCCTTAGCCTTTCTAGTCTCACGCAATCTTTCCAGTCATATTTTTTTCCTTTTTGATCTGCCGTTCCCCTCCTGTCTAGCAAGTCAATTATTATGGAGGATGATGACCCGCGGTCTAGGCGATCATGTACTATTCGCAGCCTACGCATTATGTTTTTATCCTTAAATGTTATCTTTGGAGGTATTTTACCGTTGTATCTCTGTCAATTTCACTACACATCTCCCCACTTGAAAACATGCCTATGGCAAGTTTCAAAACCAGCGATACACATAGGTAAAATTACTCCTCACGTCTGCCACTACTCTAATTTTGATCACAGGGGTGCCGACTGAGGAAATCTGCACCGACATTCAATTTGCCTGGGATATATTGGATACTAAACTGATAAGGTTGAAGCAACAAAGACCACCTCAACAATCTTGCGTTTTCATGCTTAGCCTGAGACAAGAACACGAGAGGCTGATGGTCCGTCTCCACCACAAAAGTCCTACCATACAGATAGATTTGAAACTTCTTTATTGCCCAGATTAATGCTAAACATTCTTTTTCGCTTGTGGAGTATCCTTGTTCCGCCTTATTCAATTTGCGGCTTGCATAAGCGACTGGTTTAAGTTCCCCATCAGGTGAAGCTGATCTTTGCAACAAAGCCCCTCCTAGTCCTACATTACTTGCATCGGTTCTTAAGACAAAGTCCTGTGTCAAATCAGGCAGTTTGAGAATAGGCTTGCTAGTGAGTTTTTTTTTCCTTTAACTCTTGGAACGCTAGTTCACATTGTGCAGTCCAAATAATTTTATCTGGAAGTCCCTTGCGAGTCAGATCAGTCAGAGGAGCACATATAGCGTTAAAATTTTTGATGTATTTCTGATAAAATCCGCATAACGACACGAATGATCGCACGTCTTTTTTTGTTTGTGGCCTAGGTGCTCTCTGCAGTTTTTTTCCAAGTTCTTAGGATCAGGGGTCATATTACCCTGATATACAGTGTGTCCCAAGAATTCCAACTCTTTGCATCCAATACAACATTTTGTTGGCCTAGCAGTTAAGTTCGCCTCCCGAAGTCTATCAAACAACATCTCCAGAGCTTCAATGTGTTCTTCAAATGTCTCTGTGGCGACGAGAATATCATCCATGAAATTCGTGATACATGGGTTATTCAGGGGATCCAACAATTTTCGCATCATCCTTGAAAACACACTGGGAGCATTTTTCAGTCCGAATGGTAGCATATTGAATTCATAATGTCCATCCGAAGTGCTAAAAGCCAAATAAGGTCTCACTTCAGGCTTCACTGGGATCTGGTAATAGCCTTTACTAAGATCCACCTTTGAAAAGTATTTTGCCTTGTTCAGTCTGGCAAATAACCGTTTTGTGTCTGGTAATGGATCCACTTGTCCTTCTGTGACAGCATTCAGTTTCCTGTAATCTATGCACAGTCTGTGTTCCCCAGACGGTTTTCTCAACAAAACGACACTAGAACTAAAAGATGATTCACTGTGCGAAATAATCCCCTCCTTCAACAAATACTCTATTTCTTCCTTCAATGCCTTCTCCTTCGCGAACGGAATAGAATAGGCTCTCATACAGATTGGGTTTGAGTCTACCAGTTTCATGTCATACTGTAGCAAATTTGTATGGCCTGGTTTATCTGTTAATACATCTGTATGTTCCTCCAGAACTTGTTGAACTCTCTCCCTCTGGTTTTTTAGTCAGGTGCTTACTGACTTTTACCTGTGCTGCTGTTTCACAAGGATGTAATGGGTATTCATGTGAGGTGAGTGGTTCTTTTTGCATCTGGGTTGCAATAGCTAAGGTCAATAAGGGGGGTGCTTTCCTGGAGTGGTCTGTCCAGATACTTCTTTAACAGGTTTACATGATAAACTTTTTCCTTCCCCTTTTTGTCAATTTTATAGTTTGTTCTAGACACCTTCTCTAGAACCGTATATGGACCTTGCCAACCAATTTGTAATTTATTCTGGCTTCCGGGTAGTAGAAGCAGCACCTTCTCTCCGACTGCCAGTTCCCTGTCCTTTGCCTTCCTATTAAAATATGCTGCATGTTTCTTCCTGGCTTGTTTCAAATTATCATTTGCCAGTTTCCATCCAGCTTTCAAACGAGTGGTCAGTTCGTTCACGTATTCATACGATGAGGTAACAGTCTCTTCCGCCTTCTCATCTGTCCAGGTCCTTAATAAAGCTACATCTGGATCTTTAATTTATCATACGTATTTTTCATGGAACCCGTCTGGTCCCGTCCCTTAGAAGCTTTATAATGAGGACTTTTCTTCCTAGAATCATCACTCACAAATCGACCACTACCAATTTTTTTCTGGGGTTTGTCTCCCCACTTTAGATTGCTTATGAGAGATCTTCGCTCTCTTGTCTGTTCCTCCAGTTTATATAAGTCTGACCGAGGGATTGTCATCTTATCCTGGGTAAAATTTCTTCTTTGTACTCTTCGCATAGTGGCCATGTTAATCCATTCAAGTGAAGACTGGGTGTGAAAAGGGGGTTCCCATTCCACTTTGTCTACCCGAGTATAATTAGTTTTCCTTTCAGGCCTAAAGTTGCCCCGTGGCGTTTCTAGGTCCTGCACATATTTTCCCTTTGTGGGTGTTCCCTCATGAAATACGCCACATGCTTCTACAAAGTTTTCAACATCGACATTTACGTCGGGCCAATAGTATTTTCGAGCAATCTTTTGGCAGATGGTACCGACTTTCTCATGGTCACCATCTTTTCCAACATGTAAGCTCCTTATTAAGTTTGCCCTATATATCTTGGGAAGAACTAACTGTCCGTGACCAGGGGATCTAGTTCCTGTCTTCCTGTATAATAGTTTGTTCTTCATGAAATATTCCCCCTTGCTCGGAGGTGTGTGGCATTTGGGCAATTTTTTAAAACAGGGCTTGAGTGTCCTATCCTCAGCCTGCGCCTTCCTCATCTCCTCTGGATGAGCATTTATAGGTTCACCTTCTTCCTCCTTCTTCTGTGACCTGGTCTGCACTGTCGCCATGATCACAGGTTTCTCGGGATTCCCCAAGAAGACGTATCTACACCCCAATATCAGAGGGTAGATTGGTTCATCTATCACTGCTGCTCTGATTTCTCCTTCCACATAGCGAGTTTTCACCGTTATCCTTGCGATGGGAAGTGTCATGAGTGGTATGTCCTTAGTCGCCCCTTGTATTTCCACTGTTTCTGTGGTATACTGACTTGGGTCCACTAGGCTAGACTTCACAACTGAATCATAATCCAAACCTGTATCATAAAGGCACCTTATGGTGACCCCATTACAAATAACATCCTCACAAACTGGGGGGTGATAAGGTTCCTGTGGCTCCTTAGGATTAACCTTTAATCTTTGCGTCCCCGACTTCATTGCAGCAATGTTTGAAGGTTTCCTTCTACAAAATTCGGTGTTATGGTTATCCTTCTTGCACCATTTACACCATCTTTTTCTTTGGTTGAACGGTTTTCTTTCATTGAACTTTTGGTCATTGAACTGTGAGTTTCTGTCGCGATAGTCATTTCTTGGCCGCTCAAAGTTTGTCCTACCTTTATTTCCCTGCTCTCTATTATCAAATTTATTAAATTGCTGTGGAGCTTTAAAATTGTCTATGTGCTTCTTTTTAGCACCACTTACCTCTGCCTGGGCTGCCTGATACCTCTCAGCAACATTTAAAATTTCCCCCAACTTCTCTGCACCTTGTTCCATGAGAAATTTTCTCATGTCTGGAGCCATGGACTCTCTCAATTGCTCAATCATGATCATTTCTTTAAGATCTTGGGTCTTCCCCAGAGCCGTCCATTTCTCCAAATAGGTTTCTAGTCTAGCAGAGAATTGGTGGTATGTCTCCCCAGACAACAGTTTGGCATTTCTAAATTTCTTACGATAAAATTCACCATTCTTCTCGTACCTTAATAACAAAGCCTGCTTTAACATGTCATAATTGTCTTGGTCTTCCCTGTTCATTTTAGCAAATACTTCATAAGAAGTACCTCTCAATCCTTGTGATAGCTTTAAGCTCCACCTCTCTCTCTCTCTAACCCATATGTAGTAGCTAATAACTCAAAACGTCCTAGGTACCCCTCTATGTCATCGTCTTTTTCAACAAAATGGTCTAAATGAAACCCCATAGCTGAGTTTGAGGCTCCCAGGCTGGGCGTAGCATCTGAGGCAAAAGGGCTGGCACCATTTTCAGGAGCCTGGCCTTGTAATTCCAGCTCCCTTAGTCGTAATTCGTGCTCCCTTTGCAACCTTCTATCTTCTGCCTCCCTTTCGGCAGTCAACCTTTTTTCTTCTGCCTCCCTTTGCTGTCGTTTTTCTTCTGCCTCAATCTGCAGCCTCTTTGTCTCAGCCTCAGTTTGTAACCTCTTTTCTTCAGCTAACCTTTCAGCCTCTAATTTTCTTTCAGCCTCTTTTTCTAATCTCCTTTCTTCCCGTTCAATATATTTATCACATTCAGCCGTTACGTATTGAATTAAAATTTGACCATCCATTCCCATCTCCTTCGCGGTGAGCACAGCAGCTGATCTAAATTTTGCCAGCTCCGCCATACTTTTTAGACACTATACTAATATACAAGATAAATCTCTAACCAGTAAATACACTAAGTACTTCTTATGACTATAGTCTAACCAATTCTAACTAACCAGTTAACTAATTAATTATTACTGGCTGTGAAGATTCACCAACTTTTATCTGTAGGGACACTTTTAATTTTAAAGGGAATTTTACAATTTATTTCCCTACTTTTATTTCTCCCACCAGGAGATCCTAATATTACTGTTGGGCTAATTATCCCGGACGAGCCCCCAATTTATGTAGTGGTGTTGTTGGTATTGTATGATGTTGATATTACTAAATGTAATTGTATGAGGCCAGCTGTGAAGGCTCCTGAGATAAAATGTAGTTGAGAATTGTCAGAAGGCCTTTCTTGCTACCACTACGACCTCACACTTAATTTTTTTTAATGAATGTGGCTACGTAAAGTGTCTAGGGTTATGATATGTAGTGTGGTGTAATAGGTTATAGATATACCCACAGATATTTAACAAGACTAATAATATTAATAAATGTTAAAATACACTGAACTAACTCACGTGTGTAAAAATTTTTTGATAGAATTACATTTATTTTGTTCTGGATCAATTTTTTAGGTTGACCAGAACTTAAAAGGATTTAGAGATTATGAAAGAAATGCATGGAATATTATATCATAAATGCAATAGTGTACATATATATGTACTATACTAGTTAGTTTTATTAAAATGTTCTAGTAGTCATCTACTTGGGAGGATAGGTAATGTTTGTGCTGTTGGGGTGGCCTCATCACACCTGTCTATATTGACTACACAGTGTCCAGAAAATGGTGGGAATTTTTATGGGGGTATTAGTAACTACACAGCGTTGGTGAATGTCCAGCAGACCAGAGGCTCACTCATCTTGTAGTTGTAGCTCTGGTGCTGAAATCAGGTGGTCCCACCTCTCCGTGCTGGCGGGCAATAATGGTGGTCTCTGTCACAAGTACTGCACAGATACACTCGAGTAAAGTCACCAACTGAATAGACACTGCTTTGTTGACAACAGAAACTCACAGCTCAGATTATGAATAAATAACACAGAATTGCTAGCAAAACTCAGCTGAGCTGCTGGCTATAGTATGGCGTCCCTAAATTTATTTCACTTTCTTTCATATGGAAATCACCACACTTTAAAATCTGTGTCTATCACTGAACAACTATTGAAGAATGGCCCCAAATGCGCTCTGAGCGCTAATAATATGATTGTCTGTGGCCAATCACTGCCTAGGTTTATTTTTAATTCAAATTTCCTACCCTAAAGTCATTTCAGTCATGCTTCAGTCAAGTATGGATGGTTATCTGTTAGTCTGTCCGTCTCTACTTGTGTTTCTACAAAATGTACTTGATTTTTGAACCAACCTTTCTCTCCCCTCCAAAATTTTGTCGTTAAAAGTTATATTTAGACACAGCCACCACAATATCCCGTCTCTTCCATACTAAGTAGATTTGAACACCTGCGTCCCAAGGTCGTGTTTTTTTGTGCAATTAGCGACACTTTTAGATTCAATACAGTCTGTCGATGATGTGAACAACACTGTCTTTTGTCATTATCTTCAATATTATCTATCCGTCTGTAAAATTAAGACCATATTAGTTCACTGCTCAGAATGGGCCATCCGGCCAGCTAATTTTTATATTCCTAACATTAATATTAAGAAAAAAGTACTTTTTAAATTTTGTAATATTCCAAACATCTGCGTTTTTAGCCGCTGAATTCAAATCAAGGGCTTGGTATTGCAAAAGCGTCCAATAAATGACTGTGGCGTAACATATCTATGGTCCCTTCTGTCGAGTTGCTTACTTTTTATGTCAACTTGGGAAACGTGACTTTTCTCCGTTTCCCCCCCCAATTGCGTCTCCTTAGCCTTTCTAGTCTCACGCAATCTTTCCAGTCATATTTTTTTCCTTTTTGATCTGCCGTTCCCCTCCTGTCTAGCAAGTCAATTATTATGGAGGATGATGACCCGCGGTCTAGGCGATCATGTACTATTCGCAGCCTACGCATTATGTTTTTATCCTTAAATGTTATCTTTGGAGGTATTTTACCGTTGTATCTCTGTCAATTTCACTACAGTAATCAGCATGAAGAAATTAACTGATCAAATTCCACGAGATTTTTCTATATACAAACCAAAATAATATAATAAAAACACAAAACATGACTATAGAGAGAATAATTGTTAATATTTTATTCTTCAAGTACCATGCCTAGTGGCGTAGGGGATCATGTCTCTTCACAACTTCCTGTCTCCAGTACAATTTATCAATTCTGTTGTTTACTTCTTTCCAAGCCACGATGTCAAACTGTCCAGTATTTGCTCTCTTTGTCTTCCCCTATCTCTTTTTTCTTCAATCTTACTGTAGTAAGATCCCTGATACTCCGATCAAATAAATAAAATAAATAAAATTTTATAACTTTTAAAGTCAAATAAAATATATAAAAGATAGTGAGTTATGGTGCATCATCATCGCCATCGCCCAAAGTCTTCTAGGTTCTAACACGCAGTAACGCCATAGTGAACGTTATACATAAAATGCTAGCTTTTCCCCCCTCTCTGCATTGCCAATGCTACTAGAAATAAAATGCCTTTTGACACGACTGAAAATGCATCGCTAGTTTCAAACGGAACGACAGAATAAAGAAACGGAAGAATGACATGATAGATGGAAGAAATGCAACCTTGACACGCGTTGGTTTTTAAAAAATCTATATAGGAAGATATGCGACTGCTGACGTCACGGACTGGCTTAGTCTAACACTAAACGCCAATTGAGAGGTTGAAGTTTGAAAAAATACTAAAAGGCCTTAGCAACCAGTTGCTATGGGCATATTTTTCCCCAAAAAGTTAGAAGGTAGCTTATGCAGTGTAATTCAGAAATTGGGAAGGATGGAGAGACACTAGCCCCCAAAACCTCGATACACTAAAAGAAAAGCACGCACGTTAGACTGTATAACCACTTAGATGGTGGGACTGTAGGAAAAACACACATACCTGATTTTATTTTCTGCATTAGTGTAGTTTGAATTCAAAACGCTTTGCATCATTTCTTTTAAAAAGAACGATAGGAAAAGGGGGAGCGATACAATTGTGGAAGTGTAGTTTATTTTTGAAAAGACTAGTGGGGCATAACTTAATCTGATTGGGTAGAGCAAAATAAACTAATAGTAGTGAATAAAAACGATTTGACCCTAGCGTTGGTTGCCACTAAACGATTAAACTTACAAGTTGTGTTATAATTCAGAAGCAAGGAGATAATAATAGTGCCTTCGCTGTTCTGTACCAGTGAGAGATCTGGATTGACCATTGAATCGCTGGATTAACATACTTGTGTGTATTATTTTCATTGATGCGGGTTCCATCTTGAAACAAAGAGTGAGCCACATATTATACTATCAATCTACAAAAGCTGCCAGTGTGAGGCCGAAAGTACCTGCCTATTCAATCTATCGAGTATACTGCTGTGTGCAGAAGCTGCAGTCTGTTGGACGTATAATGTGAGACAGACATCACCGTGTGCTTCACCAAAAGATAAGACGGTAGTCCATGGGCAATGTGGTAGTTCATCTGAACTTGATCTCCATCAAACTAATTCCAATGCAACAGTCGCCTAGTCGTGATGACATTAGTAGTTCCAAATAATCGTGTCCTAGCTTAGGAGTTAGTGAGTCATCAGACACCTCCAGTCATAAACATTTTTTGAGATTAACAGTTACAGAGACATTTGTTGGTTAACTTACTTTGTATAAATACAGTGAAATTATTTTTTGAGTTTAACTAGTCCTGTATCAAAACAAATTAGATACAGGAAAATAAATTGTACAAAAGATTTTACAGTCTAAATTTACTCAGTGACTTGTTTAATTACTTGTTTCTTTAGTTATAGGTGTAGTTGTTGTCATTTTATTCACATTACATTGCACAATACCCTAGACACCTAGCCAGATAACATACATACACCATAAAATTTAAATAGGATAAAATATATAGCAGGTTGAGATCATAGGGTGGTAGCAGACAGGTACCCTGAGAACAAATTCACTAACAGTTAGCCTCAGGGGCTTGCACAGCTGACCTCACATCTGCTACAATTAATACTTCAATATTTGTAACATCAAAACCCACCACACTTACCTGTTGTTACGATATATTCCAGCTTTCCTCTTCTCATAAAATGAAAAAAAAAGTGAATTCCTTTATACTTTATTATGCAAGTCAAATTTCGTTAACCGCATGTACACCCAGAAATAAACAAACAAGGTTATTTTTGATTTGCATATAATAATTGTGTTTTAAATATTTATAAGCCTTTTTACTTCGATATTCTTTTTGAATTATGTGTTTATCTGTAATAGTTTATAAGTTATCAATGTTCAGCTCTTATCAGATAAGTGTTTTAACATTTTAAAAACTAAACTTTAACGAAAACAGGGCCTGCGATTCACAGTTCCGGTGATATTTTTTACAATTTTAAAGCTTTAGCCTTCAAATTTTGCACACTTATAGCCCATGTTATCCTTTATGGCATGAATCTCGACTTTTTTCTTTCATGGTATAGAAACAGAGATATTACTATACAGTCATATTGCAAGAGCCATATCTACAAAGCTCATTGGGGTAGACATTTTTGGGTGGTTCATGCCATAGGTAGGGATGTTATGAGCATCATCTGCTGGTTTGGCATTCTTTGCATTTTTTATGCGAGTGAAGTTTATTCCCAGGTGCACTGGGGGTTTTCCTTTCATTTTTTTTCATCACTTCATGTTAATTAATTTTTTTCAAATAAAAAATTAAAAATTTATAAAGTAAACTTTGTTCATCATAAAATATAATGTCTCATGAAACATGTGGCCAAATTATATGTCAACAAGTTTGTTAGTTATTTTTCTGTTAATTTTTTAAAAAGATAACCCATTTTTGGCTGGGTGTGCCCCCTTAAGTGAACAAAATAAGACATAGTGTAAATTCGTTATCCGAACCGTTTCTTAAGCGGGTTATTTTTATTTCACTATTCGTAAATTCTTGTTGACTTGTGTTGCACGCCATTTATCCTCTGTTAAAAAATTCCAGATTTGAGAATGCACATATTGATATCCTAACTACGATTTTTCTTTTAAAATCTCCCTCCTAGCAGCTCACAAAAGGTGGTCCATATTTTTGGAAACACTACCAATCTCCAGACCATGTCTCGGTCCAAGAACTGCTATCAAGGTATTAACCTCGGACGAGTGCAACGCTCAGAATATGACGATGCAAAGCTGCGTGACGTTGCCCGCCAGGACGCCAAACTTGGCGAGAGTCTCAAGAGCGTCGAGCGAGCCAGGTATGTGCCCAGTAGTTACGTCATATCCGTCAGTTATGAACTTGGAATAACAATATACTCAACCTCCTATATGCGCGAGGATTCAGTTCTTCAGAAACATCGCGTACATGAAACTCGTTGGAATGGAGCTTAAGAAGCTATTGGAAACTACGGATTAGGTTCCTGGCTCGGGAAAAGCACCATGTTTTTAGCGTTTTTATTTACTTCTTCTTCTTTGATCCTTAACCATCAACCGTCAAAGCAGTCAGAGGCCATCACGCCTAGTGGCGTCTTGTAGGGCAACAACAAAATGATTCCACTTTGCTCGGTCGGTGGCCATCCTTCGTACAGTGCCCCAACTCTGGTTCATTCTTTGCATCTCAGCCTCCACAGTCCTCCGCCAGGTTGTTTTTGGTCAGCCTCTCTTTCGTTTTCCTTTAGGGGTCCAAAGCATAGCTGTTCTTGTGATGGCATCGGGGTCTCTTCTGAGGACATGACCAACCCAGCTCCAGCGTCTGCCAGCTATGATGGTGTGCATGTCCTCTTGCTTGCTCCGAGTAAGCAGATCTTGGTTGGTGATGGTATTCGGCCAAAATCAAGATGGGCAAAGCAGCAGGGCATGATGGTATAACACCAGAAATGGTTAAGTACATGGGAGCATCAGGCGACCTATTACTCTTAAGGGTCCTACAGGAAGCGTGGTGCAACAAGACCATACCAAAGGACTGGGAGATTGCCATCATAACACCAATTTTCAAAAAGGGTGACAATCGACAATGTGGAAACCATAGAGGCATATCCCTTCTCAGTGTCCCTGGTAAAATCTACTCTAGAATCCTAGAGCAGAGACTCCGACGCCTAGCTGAGCCACAATTGGATGAGGTCCAGTGCGGATTCCGAGCAAACCGAAGTACTCAAGATCTAATCTTCACACTCAGACAGCTGAGTGAAAAAGCGCATGAGTATAAGAGTGAGATCCATCTTTGTTTCATAGATCTGGAAAAGGCATTTGACAGGGTCCCCTGGAGCAAACATTTTTGACTGTTTGGCAAGGAAGAACATTCCAGCACCTCTGATTCATGCTATACAGAGCTTCTACAAGTTTTGCAGAAATTATGTGAGGACAGCAAACCATAAGTCAGAAGAGTTCAGGACCACCACTGGTGTAAGACAATGTGATATCCTGTCACCTTATCTTTTCATACTCCTCATGGACGATGTTATCATGTATAGGGAGAAGAAGAAAGTATTCAGTGGGGTACTGGAAGATGAGACAGGTCTATATTTCGGAGCTGGCATTTGCTGATGATGTTGCCCTGATTGCTAAATCAGAGGCACATCTCCAATCCAACCTGCAAGTCTGGAAGGAAGAGCTGGAGAAGAGAGGGATGGTCATAAGTAGCTCTAAAACAAAATCCATGGTGATATCACGAGAAGAAAGAAGACATCAGATTAAGCTGGGAGAACAGGTCCTGGAGCAGGTCGACCACTTTAAATACCTCGGAGCTATTATAGACCGAAAGGGAGGCATCAAAGAAGAGTTGGCCACTCAAAAAGCAGCAGCTGGGAGACTTTTTCAGGCCATAAATCGAGGATTCCTCAGCAAGAGAGAGGTTGGTAAGAAAACGAAGATGGCTGTATACCGCTCCACCTATGTCCCAGTCTTGACATATGGATGCTAGTCATGGGCAATGACTACAACCCATAAAAGCCAGATCCAAACTTCAGAAATGAGGTATCTGAGGAAGGTGGTTGAAGTAACAAGAAGAGACATGGTACGCAACCAGACGATACGTCAAGGCCTTAAATCCTACCCCCTGCAGACCCAAGTAGAACAGTCCCAGTTAAGATGGTTTGGCCATGTCTGCAGAATGGGAGAAGATCGGATACCACGACAAGCATGGGAAACAAAGAGCCAAGGATCCAGACCCCGAGGACGACCCAGAGTCCGCTGGGAAGACAACATTAGACAATCTTTGAATGACCGAGGACTAGAATGGAACCAGGCCAGGAGGAAGACAGCCGATAGGATAGTCTGGCGCTCTCTCTTCCAAACCTCTACACCTCACGGTAGAAGGGGAACGACTAAGTAAGTAAGTAAAGGTAAAGGTAAAGGAACCCGTTACACGCCCATTGAGGCATATTGGGAATATGGTGTTAGGCCCATATTATCTTGACCGTCGGCACACGAGGGGTGATGTGGTCGGCATCACGCCGGCCGCCTTAACCTTCCCAGAGTAGCTCTGGTACCCATTTGGGGCTGGGTCGACCCAGGAGCCGTTTGTGGCCTAAAAATTTTTCTGCCTCATCTGGGGATCGAACCATAGACCACTGCGCTAAGAAGCCAGTGCACTAACCACTATGCAGTAAGTAAGCATAAATTAGTGCAGAACGCGTTACGTCATTAACAACTGGTGACGTATTAAATATGCAGCGTTCAATATAAGTTAAAACCCGTGCAAAAATATGATTTAGCCACAGAGAGACATATTACCGCAAAATTAACTGGTAATAGCCTATGTGTGGCAATGATACAAAATACATCGATATTCTTTCTTTAACAGGTGTTATGTGCATCTTTTCATTATTTCAAGATAGTACTGCTGTAATCTTACTTACAGGAACGTAATGAAGAAGTCCATGGAAGCAGACAGGCAGTTGTTTATTAAAATGGGGTCACAGGCCACAAGTAAGATGCCCCCTACACCTCAAGGGTGAGATGTTGTTAGCTTTTGCCTAAGTTGTTGTATTAGCTTGTGTGTTTGTAATTTTTTTTTTTTTTACATTGGTTCTGTGGCAATGAATGCATTTGTGCCATAAGATTACCTCTCTCTCTCTCTGTCTCTTTCTCTCTCTCTCTTTCTCTCTATTTTCTCTTTCTCTCTCTATCTATTTATCTCCATGTGCATGTATATTTGAGAATTTGACGTGTGTTGTCTTAATTACTGTATGCGATGATAATATTGATTACTTATTATTGAAGTTAAGAATTCAGTTTTGTTTCGAAAAATGGGGTCGGAGTGGCTAAGATGTATGGCGTCCGCCTCGAATTCTAGAGGTACCGGGTTCGATTCTCAGTTGAGGAAATATAATTTATGGACATTTTTTTTTTCAGAACCAGTGGTCCTAATGATGTCATACTCCCCCCTGGTCTCCTGGGTAGTGAGATCGGATGCCTAACCTTCTCGGATGAGGGCAAAAGGAGGTCCCGTGTGCAAGTTGCGCACGTTAAAAATCCCTCAGCAGTTGAAAATCGTAAAGAGTAGGCCTATCAGACCGCTGCCCTGGCAAACATTATAAAAATTAGAAACCTACCCACCACAAAAATATTTATAAAATGTGTGATTCCTACCGCTGGGAGAACAACATTAGACAATCTTTGAATGACCGAGGACTAGAATGGAACCAGGCCAGGAGGAAGACAGCCGATAGAATAGTCTGGCGCTCTCTCTTCCAAACCTCTACAACTCACGGTAGAAGGGGAACGACTAAGTAAGTAAGTAAGTAAGTGATTCCTATATACACAGTGGGATTCTCGCCGGTGTTACGAAGTTCGTGCACTGTGCTGAGATCCTCCTAGTGTGATCTATGGGAGGAGATCGGAGCACTGATGAAGTAGTCCGTGTGCAATGAAGATAGTCCTTAACACCAAACCAAACCAAAACGAAGTTAAGAATATTTTAATTTGAAAACCCTTTGAGAATTTTCCAAGAAAAAAAAAACAGACTGAATGAATAAATATATCCAATAAGTGGGACTGAATATCAACCGGAAGAAGACTGAGGTTATGACATTTAATGTAATAAATCCTGAGCCCATAAAAATAAGTTACCAAAAGCTGGAACAAACAAGATACATTTACATATCTAGGAAGCATAGTAACACCAGACGGCGGAACAAGCAAAGACATAAGTAACAGAAGGAATAAAGGCAGAACAGCCTTTGCAAATCTAAACAACATTTAGAAATCTTTTCAGTACCGTACAGCACAAACACCACATTAAGATTATACGAGAGTTATGTACTTTCTGTACTTTTGTATGGCGCGGAGTGCTGTAGAGTAACAGAAAAGAAAATGTTCATATTATCCTCTTTCCACACAACCTGCCTAAGGAAAATTCTTAGAATTTTTTGGCCGAATACCATCACCAACCAGAAACTGCTTACACGATGCAGTCAAAAAGGCATGTGCACCATCATTGCAGACAGATGTTGGAACTGGGTTGGCCATGTCCTCAGAAGGGACCCTGACACCATCACCAGAACTGCTATGCTATGGACCCCAGAAGGATGGTGAAAGAGAGGCAGACCAAAAACAACCTGGCGGAGAACAGTGGAGGCTGAGATGCAAAGCATGAATCAGAGTTGGGGCACGGCACGAAGGATGGCCACTGACTGAGCAAAATGGGGACAGTTTGCTGCTGCCCTACAAGACGCCACTAGGCGTGATGACCACTGATTGCTTTGTCAGTCACGGGCTAAAGATCCAAGAAGAAAACTTTGGTAATTGTATTTCAGGGCAGAAATGTAAAAACGCAACATTGCCTATTTCTTTACCCCGATGAAATAAAGATTTCGTTCGTTCGTTTGTTCTTTCAGCTCCGCAAGTATGGTATGCCTTCAACAAACTCATGTCAAGTCTTCTTGTCCGGTTCCGTCCACCGAAGGTTTTTCCATGTCTCCTTCATTCCTCTCATCTCATTCTCCAGCTCTCTTCTCCGTGTGTTCTTCATTCCTCTCATCTCCTTCTCCAGTTCTCTTCTTCGTGTATTCTTCATTCCTCTCATCTCCTCCTTCTCCAGTTTTCTTCTCCGTGTGTTCTTCGGTCTCCCTCTATCGGTCTTACCCTGGGAACTCCAGGAAAAAGACTGCCTTATAATCCTATTAGCAGGTGTGTCAAGGTTTGCCTCCGCTGAGCTCTACAGTAGTGGTCCACCAGCGGCCAAAACTCAAGAGTAACTGATGTGGGTCTTCAAAGGTGGTCTACCTTCGCACAAGATTACTCTCGGCAGAGTTGTAGATAGAAGGATAATGATGCTTCTACCTCAGATAGTCTTCACGAGATATTCAGAAAGCGAGAACACTGCTGCATTGGCTGAGCACGTTAACTCTAGTATCTGCCTTTAACTTTTGTGAAGGATTATGTAATATAAATTTAGCTCGTTCAAGCCCCTACTCTGAATTACTCAGAGGAATTATTCTTATTATTTAGTAGCTCTGGTTGAGTGTATTTAATAAATTGTGTGAGACATACGGATGTAGTACATTCAAAATGATTAAATCAACTTTAGATTTGCCTTTATACAAGTAACCAATTTAATAACCAATTAGGTCTTAACAGTTATAAAAATGAATAATTGTTTAGAAAAAAGTATTCATCACAGTGTGATGTTATGGTTTTTCGAAAATGGATAGTTCACTTGGCAGCTTTTAAGTTTTACTTAGCTGCCAATAGTTGTTTCTGCTTCTGCTGACGTTTGGGTCGTTTCAGATAGATGTCTGGATTGCTTGCGTCCCTGGTCAAGATTTATGAGTTGCAGCACGTTCCAAGTAGAATCAGGGAGTAACTGCAAAGCTGGTCTCGCGTCTCTAAGACTCGTCTGATGATGGTGTCTGTGACGATATTCTCGATACAATAGCTAAATTAGATAATATTCTAGAGCATAAAGTCAAAAATAGGATAGAAAATAAAAATTGAGTCCAGCGTAGTATTCTCCTACGCCCGCCCGCATGTCGATTTTGATAAACCTAATAGCCGAATGAAAGATACTGTCTTTTCGAAAAATTCGTCCTTCAGATTAAATGTAACACTTTTGCAAGGTCAAGTCGGATTGCCAAGACGAGAGTGAAAGAATAAAAGAATAAAATAGGGGAGGGATGGAAAGACAGAACCTAGGGAACGCCGTCTCGCGTTGATTTAAAAAAAAAAGCCAACTCGAGCAACATAGCCTTGGGCACGTTTCAAATTACGATACAAAACTAAAAAAAATATGGAATTATGAACCAAAATACATAGGGCCATAAAAATTATATATTCGGATGCCTTATGATGTCCTGAGCAATAATATGGTGTCAGTTACCCACTAGTACAAAAAAATAACCAAAATAATGGCAATAATATTATGTATGATAAGACGGACTGACGAGAAAAAAGATCACGCCTGCTTAATTTTTTTCATAACATATTTTGAAAAAAAGCTTTGGGTAAATAGGACTAAAAGGTACCAAGATTTTGATTGGCTGTAGTTTAAAGGAAGGCGAGAGGGGATTGGTTAATCTAACACTAAAAATATACTTGTTGTAGTAACCGTAGTATTTTGGGAATTGTTTTTTTAAAGTTCGATTTAAAATTCATAGTCGTCTGCTTCTATTGGCCAGCTTAGTTGATATTGAGGAAAAATTGTTAGGCTAGGACGCCATTTCTTTAAAAAATCTTGCCGCGAGACGATGAGATCAGAAGTGTAATTCTAATTACAAATATTATAAACTTCTGGACAGGGCAGTGATAACTTGGGCCAGATCTGCCAGTCATCGTTGTGTGTGTGTAATATTCATTGAAATTGTGGTAAGATTGAATTTATTAACCATTTTATTTAAAATAAAGTTTGAATGTGAGATACTAACATACGACTGTAAGTAAGTGAGTCGATGGCAGACTTAGGCAAAGCCTAGAGATTGATCCATCATATGATAGCCTATCAGAGAGGTGTAGAACTACAAAATTATATATGATTGTCATCAAGGAGCCTAACACCTATCCTATTGTATGGAAAAAGAGTACTGTTGGAATTGCAGAGGCGTTGTAACCATTAGGGGAGAGGAATACTGGTACACATTGTCACTTCAAAATATAATGGTAAAATAGGTTGTCATAAAGAGCTGACCCTATGCGTTTGTTTGTACTGTACCTGTAATTAACTGTGGAATATTATCGTATACTTATCATCAAGAAGGATGCATAACCTTCTTATTTCAGGGGTTTATGTGGCCCTGACAGTCACATAAAACCAGGCTCGTGGGAACTGATTGATTCCTGACTTTGTTGCATAATTCGGGCACGTACTGGAGGCCATTGCCTTTTATGAAGTGAACCAGATGGTCCATCGAGCCTAGGACAAGACTTACCAGGGTTCTCCTTCGAAGTTAAGTGCCCGTTCTGCACCGAAAATCTCAACCTCTATGAACTTCAGTTATTAACAATAAAAAACTGACATTATCGAATACAAGAATTTCACCTGTGACAAATGAAAAGAAAATAAACGATAGGGAGTGACGATAACCAACAACCTACCATTATACATATACCAGTATTATCATATTTAGAAAACTACACCTACACACTTTTATTATATTAATACTTGTATTATGGACAGAAGATCCATTGTATAAATTGATTATTGTAAATAATTCCATTGATTTCACTTTTGATTGTCAATCCTGATTCAAACAAAATAGAGTCAGGATAATAAATTGAAAAAAATTATTAATGTTACACAAAATTCAACCACTGACTTACTTAAGATAGTCTTTTAAAGTGTAGTGTGTATGTGATTGTTGTAGTACTGTTGCGTTGTGTTGGATAATAAAATACTTGTGTATATGTTTAGTTGGTTAATGCAACATTACACTACTTATACATAACCCTAGACACCAAACGTAGTCATCATCATCATACATTCTAGTCAAAGAATAAGTCTGAGTGAGATCATAAAGGTGGTAGCAGAAAGGTACCCTGTAACTTACCATAATATTTATTATATTCAGGGACCTTCACAGCTGACCTCATTCAGTACACTAAGAGTACATAACAACAACATTTCTTAACATCAAATCCACCACAGTGTCTAGCGTCGACTTCAGGCCACTTACACCCTCACTTGTTCCAGACATAGTACCCTCAACTGGTAACACCAACTGGTATGGCAAAAGAAGAGAAACGAATACCCTCTGAGTATTGAGTTTCCCGACACATACTTATGTCCCCCCCTCCCCCCCTCTTTTCATTCCACCATCCCATCTATCTCAGAACTTTTACCCTCTCTGAGAATTAATCTTAATCCCAGTGGCCGGAACACTATGTTTACATTTAAAATGAATAGTTTTATATTTAACTTTAATTAAAAATGTTAGCAATATAGTTTGAAGATGTTTACATTTACATCGGTTTTAAAGGTGGTAAACTTTCATTACAGTTAGAGTGAATATGTTTTACATATACACAGGTTTAAAAGGTTTAAACTTTCACTACAGTTAGAGTGAATATGTTTTACATTTACACTGGTTGAAAAGGTTAATAATATAACACGTATGTACATCATTTCTTTCATCATTCCCTTCCTGCTCCATATGGAACTTGGGACTACCTCTGCTTTTGGTTCTTTATAAGAAACTCGCAATAAAGCAGTAACCTGCCCTGGCAGTGGTGGTTCATGAAATCATAATTCTATATGCTGAGGTTGCCAGCCTCAAATGACTTGGATATCCACTAGCAATTTTCACATATTAATCTTTACATGTCATTATATACATATTAATTCATATATTAATAATGCAAAATATAGAATTTAAAATGTACAACTTACGCCAATCTTTAGGCACACTGACTGCTGGCTCAGAGGGAAAGTTTAAGCAACTTAACGATGCCTCATACACGTGATCTGGGGTGTTGTTATTTTAGCAATAATTTCCCACTTTTGACTTTAACACGTGTTCCCTCAGATTCCGGTTTTCCGTTTTTAAATTGTAGCGATGTCCTGGGATCTTAAGTCCTCAGTATACTCCAACAAAGTCCGATCTGGTACTATTCTTAACTCTAGCAAGATCTGGTTGTCCTTTTGGCGCGAGTGAATTTTCACAGTGTTTTAACCTGGCTAATGTGTCAGGTTATATTGCCCCTTTCGTTCCTGGCACGTGTCGTTTACTATTAGACCAGGCCCCAATCAGAAATGTAGTTATGTTTACATCTCGAGTGCCTGCCAATAGTTTCAAACATGCGTGTTTAGGATGGGGTAATTCAAAATATTTCCACTAGGAAATTTCTGTGCATTAATGCAAAGGTCCTGTCTTCCAAATATGGAATGAAAACATCCGATCACTCTCTCGTCAATGTTTACAAATAACTTCTTACATCTGTCCGGACTATTACAACATTTCCGCTCAGGTGTGTCCAACTGATGAGTGCGTGTCTGTAATCTGTCCACAGACGGGTAATGTATCGCCCGGCACGCCTTATGTAAACCCAACGCTCGGTCGCTGACCGGCCCATCTGGGTTATTACCTGTGTCTAATCTTAGCAAAGCCGAGAAGTTTAAAACAAACATGACGAATTATCACTGAAGGGATATGAAAATACCAAATATCTGCTTGATAGCAGAGAAAGAAAATGTGCCGACCACAGAAAAGCACGCAATTTAGTTCACTTAAAAAATGTAACTAAACACTACCGGATAGGAAAAGAGATCGACCCAATTATTCTGTGACAAGGTGCTATATCCATCTCCAGTACCTTCTCATTTTTGTTCCACTCACACTTGTGTGGTTTGTGACAACACTTTTACATTAGTGATCTTGTCATACCATTATAATCTGTCTATTCTACGTAAGCACTCATTAATGATAGTCTGTAACTTCTTGGTTGAAAAGTATATAGACTGGGCACATATTCTTTTGTAAGCTTAATTTGAGTGCATTAAAATATTAAAAAAAATTTTTTTGATTATTTTGAATTAACTCAAGTGTCTTAATATTGCTGCATATTGTTTTTAGTGCGTTTGAAAGGAAATGTCAGCAATTCAAAACTGGACTTTAAAATAATTTTAAACTAAAATACGGTGAATCTTAGTCGTTACTTGCTGCTGATGTGTTTTGCTGTTGACGTGTCTTGTTGTTGACGTGTCATGCTGTTGACGTGTCTTGCTGTTGACATATCTTGCTGCTGACGTGTCTTTCTGTTGACGTGTATTGCTGCTGACATATCTTGCTGTTGACGTATCTACCTGTTGACGTTTCTTGCTGTTGACGTGTCTTGTTGTTGACGTGTCTTGCTGTTGACGTATCTTGCTGTTGCTATATCTTGCTGTTGACGTATCTAGTTGTTGACGTATCTAGCTGTTGACGTATCTTGCTATTGACGTATCTAGCTGGTGACGTATCTAGCTGTTGACGAGTCTTGCTGTTGACGTGTCTAACTGTTGACGTATTTTACTGTTGACGTGTACTGATGTTGACGTATCTTGCTATTGACGTATCTGTCTGTTGACGTATCTTGCTGTTGACGTGTACTGATGTTGACGTATCTAGCTGTTGACGTATCTAGCTGTTGACGTGTCGTTTAGTTCCTTGAGGTCTGTGAGGGGACAAACAAACATAGGACTACTATTCCATCAGACATGTTGAAAAGGGTAACTAGCATGTGATTATACATTGGGCTGGCAACTTGATCGTTTAAAACACAATGCTACAGAAACCAAAACATGAGCGCGTGAATGTTTTGATGCAGGCTTCTGTCAAGGGGACCAACAGCAGTGGTGGTTTCATACTTCACGGGGAGCAAATGGGAATTGATGAAAAGGCACATTATTTAATTCATTTGTTTTTCTCCCATAAAAGGGCATACGCACGTTCCGGGGTCAAAGCCGCCTCCCAGCAAGCAAGAGTAAAACGGATCTAGTCAGGACTGACTGACATCTGTCGTTGCTGATGTCTCCTTCAGTCTCATCTGTTACCCCAGACGTGGTGACAGCAACGTGTCTGACAATTGGAGTAACACTATAAGTCTGGTCATTTACTGCAAGCAAAGCTGTACCCCGAGAGACAGAACTGTCGTTCTGTAAATCTTTACAGACGGGGTCCTACGTCACTATCTCACGTAACCTTAAAGTTACTGTCTCTTAATACTTCGGTCACTTCCCTTTGACCGTGTTTATACATTGTACCAGTGCCGTCTTAAGGCATGTGCACATTGGGCAGTGCCCAGGGGCCCACGATTCTAGAAGACTGTTACGTGCAGTCTTTGATATCTTACAATATTATACATTGGTATTCTTGTTATCTTCGCAAATATTTTGAAAGCAAAATAGTGCTTAAGGGAAAGTCATTATTGAGTTACTTCCCTTGAAAGTTGTGTCGGCTCTTCCGATCAAACTCCGCGGATGAATCCATTTTACTGCGATTTATTCGTTGTTTGGGTAATAATAGATTGTTCTTGCTTCAGAATATCTATGGCCTGAATTTATGTGTATTGTTTGTCTGAGTAGGACGAGTCTGTCTTATATCTGTATATCTTTACATATCTAAGTCGAACTATATGTTCTGTTGTCTCTAGAGAGGTCGAAGGCTATTCGGCGGATATGTCGCTAGAGTGTGGTGTGATTTGGCTTCGTCCTGATAGGGACTGTGTTTTCCATGTCGGCCTGTCGCCGGGGAAAAAGTGATCTCAGTATTTGTGGGGAAGGTGATAGTCGTCTAAACCTATCGTGTATGCTTTACCCCAGTGTTTATTCGTATTGCCAAGGAATGGCAGTTTCATATTTCCTATACCAAGGTAATCAAAGATACTCTTATGAACTCTCGATCGAAGCCACCATTTTCGATAGTTACGATTTGAATGTCTAAGAGAATATATTTGACTCGATGAAAACGACTTCGATTCCTAGCAGCACTATATCCTGTAGATTGCAGTCAATTGTTCATGATCAAATCTACAGAGCAATGAAATGTTTTATGAATGACTAACTTTAGGACAGATTCATTATCTGTATCCAAACGTGAGTGACAGCTCACGAGTGAAGCCATCTTGGAACCAAAACATGTAGTGACTTTCAAGAAGAGAAAAGGGATGCCCGTATTATCGCTTGATCAGTCCAGAGATCACTGCTACACATGAGAACCCATTGCTAGCGGTTCAATATTATTATATGGAAAAATATGTGCTGAACATTATATTGAAGAATCGTCGCTAGACGAGATTAGGTTTAGAAGCCATCTGAAATATTGTTTATAAGCTGACGTGCTCAGTCAGTGAAGTCAGATGATATATATGTATGGGCGATACTGAGTGCTTGGCTACTGACAGTCCATTATACACTTATTCTACATGAGTGCCCATGTAACATTGCAAGACCATTTATCCACTGTACTATGATGTATTATGGCAACCTGTGATTTGTCACTATCTGTGCTGTCGAGTGTGTACGTCCAATTAAACTTTAGAAAAGGTACACAGTCGTTGGTGTCGATGACTTCCAGCCATACATGAGTGTGAGAAAAGAACATTTTTTGTCAACACCACGAACCTTTATCATCATTCGCACATTATACACTCAATCCATGTCTACACACCACTGCGTAGGTCAAGTTGACATTCCATACACTACAGTGAAGCAAACAACACCATAGAGATCTTATCAACTGATGATGATGATGATGTCTGCTTCCATCCACTTATATCTATCTTTTGGTGGATATCATTAACGGGAATAAAAATCCAACTTTATCAACTTTATCAACTGGTGGACCAGCTTTCTGGGTTTGACCTCGCAGAAGTTCAGAAGTCAACAGATTACCGATACCAGACCGTTTCCTGTGGCTGATACGACATACTTGCAGTATTGGTTTGCTATTTGTCAATATTAACAGGAAGACAGTATGAGTGAACTAAGAAGTCCTATTTTCATCGATGGATCTTCTTGTTTTCTGTATATGAACTTTAATATTTAAGGCCAGAATGTTTAATTGAATAAAGTGGCAGTTTGTTTATTTTCATAAAAATAACTTTGCCATTACTGTAAAACTGAGCCTATTTTGCAACACATACTATCATACACATAATTTATATATATTTATGTTTACATGTTATTTGTTTGTATAGTATGTTAGTTTCTATGTCAGCGGGTTGTGTTTAAGGTTGGGCGGCGTCCTCACAACAGAATATCCCACGTCATAGAGGGTCCGTTGTGGGCGTTTTCTATAGGTGCAATTTTCTTGATTGAAAATTTGCTGCGACAACTGTTGCTTTTGTGTTAGCTGTGAAGTCTGTAATTATTGTTATTTTTGTAATATTTCTTTGTTCTTTAGTTTTGTTTTGATTTGTTTGTAATTTGTTGGTCTAACCTTTTCTATCTTTCAGTTCTATTCACAATTTATATTCATATATTGTGACGTCATTTGTGTTGTTATTCTTTGCAGATTCAGTGATTATTTTCATTGATTTCCCTATTTGATTTATTTTGATTTCTGCAAACGTTCTTGTATTGTCAGTCCTATTTGTACTTTATGTATTCTGTTGGTTGACATATGTTTTATATAGGTATATTTCATAAGACACAATTGCCTGTGCACTGCACTTGGATTATGGTATAAACCAGTACCTGATTATTATTACTATTATACAAGACCTTATTAAAGGCTTGTGACCCACAGATATTGGGATAGTATACTGATTAATCAAGTCATTGAGAACTTGTGGTATTATTATTGGTTCAGGTGATTAGTATTATTGTTAGACATCATGTCTACTTTAGATTACTTCATTACACAAGGGAAAGCCCTTGATAAGACTGGTCAACAATTAGAACAATGGGCTGTTGCTCAATATGACAAAGCATTAGCTGCAGAAGAGAGAAGAGCTATGGCAGAAGAGAAAAGATTAGAAAGAGAAGCTGAGGCTGCTGCTGAACAAAAGAAATTGCAGATGCAGGTAGAGGAAAGGAGATTTGAAGCTGAACAAAAAAAATTAGAAAGAGAAGCTGCTGCGGAACAAAAAAGATTAGACAGTGAAGCTGAACAAAAAAGATTAGACAGGGAAGCTGAACAAAAAAGATTAGACAGGGAAGCTGAACAAAAAAGATTAGACAGAGAGGCTGAAGAAAAAAAAGCAATAAGAGAACATGAATTTGAGTTGGAGAAATTAAGATTGACAAGTATGAGTAATGTTAATCAGGCATCTAGTGGTAATGATAAACCTTCTACTTACAAGGTTAAGGTTCCACCGTTCAATCAGTCCAGTGACGATATTACATTCTGGCTGGATAGATTTGAACGTTCTTGTCGTACACATAATGTGGATAAATCACAATACGCTAATCAATTATCAGAAAACTTGAAAGGTGAATCTTTGACTAGATTATGCCTTGTAGGAGAAGCAGATAAGGATAATTATGATGTCATTAGGGCGGCTTTGATAAAAAAATATCAGCTAAGTGAGGAAGGCTATCGCCTTTTATTTAAAACGATGGTGCCTGAGACGGGTGTAGAATTCTCAGAATTCACTGCAAAGGCACGTCTCACAGTTGATCGTTGGATTGAGCTTTCCAAAACAAAAAAAAAACGTATGAAGGACTTATGGATTTGTTGCTCAGAGATAAGATTATGTCATGTGTGAACAAACCTTTCCTTGAATTTATACATGAGCGTAAACCCAAATCTCTAAAAGAAATGGAAGAATATTGTTCCCAATATGTCACTGCACACCCCGACGTGACTTTTGGCAACACTAAGATTAAGGAGAGTATGCCAGTTGCTTCAGCAACACCATACAATCCCAATTATTCACACAGATTTCAGGGACCTCAAAACAGATTTGATAAAAAAGGTAACCATAATATTTATCAAAACCAAGGTAACCAATCATTTCAGGGTTCTTCTTCAAAGAACTGGAGACGACCTGATAGCTCTCGACACAGGGGTGGTCATAATTATAGGAATTTCCGTAGAGGAAGTAATTATAGAAACTATCAGGGTTATCCGTCTTGGAGTCAACAAGATCATAATTACAGAGATACTCATTATAATGAATATGATAATGGTAACCAAGGGAACTATGACTCAAACCCAAATAGGGGTTACAATAGAGGTAACAATAACTACAGAGGTGATAATAACCGAGGTAGATCTCAAAACAAAAGACATAAACCACATTTTCAGGCAAACTCTGCACAACAAGAGTCCCATGAAGCCTATAAACAGAGTAAAGATAATAATGATGCTAGTAATATGGCATGTGCCGCTTTTGATTTTGGGAGAGCATCTCAGTGCCCCCAATGCAAAACGTTATTTGAGCCAACCACAGTGTCTACTTTAAGCTGTGGCCATCCTCTTCCTGCTCTTCCAGCATCAGTCGCGCATGATGGAAGAGGTTCTCTTGTCTTACATAAGGGTTTAGTGAATAACAATCCAGTCTCTGTGCTATTTGATTCTGGATGCACCACAATTGGTGTTAGGCAGTCACTCGTAGATCCTTCCCGTGCCACTGGACAAGTAGTCAAATGTGTAACATTTGGCGGCACATTAGAGAAATACTCTACTGCTATCATTAGGATTGCTACTCCTTTCTTTACAGGAGATGTACACGCATGTCTTCTTCCGAATCCGATCGCTGACCTCATCATCGGTCGCATTCATGGAGTCAAGGAATGCACTCCGCAACAAATTTCCACGTGGGAAAGGCAAAACATGCAGATTGCTAACGCTGTAGTCACTAGAGCTCAGGCTCTTAATATGCCTCAAACTTCATCTACTGAAGATAATGAAGTGCATAACCAAGATAATCCCTTGGTAATTTCTCGTGACTCGTTTATAAAACAGCAAGAAGATGATCCCACTCTGAAGAAATTCTTCATTCTTGCAACTAAAGGTGATCCGAATAAAGACACAAGTCGTAAATCGTGGATTACAAAGAAGAATGGCGTACTTGTACGTATGGTTCAAGACTCCATTACGTCAAGTCATTCTCAAATCCTGGTTCCCAAGAATTTGAGAGTTAAAATTTTGCAGCACGCTCACGACTCTCAGTGTGCTGGACACATGGGTTTTTTCCCGTACTAAGTCAAGAGTCCTTGCGGCTTTCTTTTGGCCATTGGTAAACAAGGACATACGGATTTATTGTCGATCTTGTAAAGTATGTCAGGAAGTTAAATCCAAAGGTCCACGGCATGCTGCACCCATTCAGGCGGCGGACATTCCTATTCGGCCGTTCCAAAAAATGGCTATAGACATTATTGGTCCATTTAAGATCAAGTCTGCCAGAGGACATCAGTTTATCTTGACGTGTGTTGATATGTGCACACGTTGGCCAGAGGCTATTCCTCTGAAGAGCATTACTACTGCTGATATTGCAGATGCTCTTTGGCTTATATTTTCTCGTCTGGGGTTCCCCGGAGAAATATTGTCAGACCATGGCACCCAACTAATATCAGATACCATGTCTCAAGTAATGTCTACTCTGCAGATAGATAGATCTTTAAGTAGTATCTACCATCCAATGTCTAATGGTATGGTCGAACGCCTTAATAGAACACTTAAAAACTTACTGGGGAAGATAACTGAGGATCATCCTCAAGACTGGGACAGAGTTTTACCTGCGGCCCTCTTCGCTTACAGAGAGGTACCCAATGAACATACAGGATTTTCTCCCTTTGAACTCGTCTTTGGCGCGCGTCCGCGTGGCCCTATGTCGTTGCTTCACGATCTCATAACATCTGACAATATTGACGATGACACAAAGTCATCCTACGAATATGTCATCGCGTTGAGACAAAAAATTATCGAAGCATGCAAATTAGCAACTTCTTCTTCTGAATTTGCGAAACAGAAGGCAAGGCAATTTGCCAATAAGAAGAGATGCTTACGACAACTTTGTCCTGGTGACAAAGCATTTGTATTACTACCTTGTAGGGAAAACAGATTACTTATTTCTTGGAAAGGTCCGTACGATATAATATCGAAAATTTCCGATGTCGACTATATTGTCGATATTGATGGGAAGCATAAAACCTTCCACATCAATATGCTTACTGAATTCCATGAACGTCCGGATTATTTGCAACCCATTTTCCAAGCAACGGACAATTCTCCAGTACAACATGGTCATTACTCATCACTGTCCGTGATACAGGATGAGGAAACAAGTTTTTCAGATGTAATCTTCCTCTTCCAATGATCCCACTTCATTCTAGTGAATCATGGAAGAACGTTACTGTCTCTCCTGATTTGTCTCTAGGAGAACAGCGACAAGTTTCAACTATGTTGCAAACATTTCAGGATGTACTCACTGACATCCCTGGACAAACGCATGTCATTGAACATGACATTGTTCTAACTGACCATACTCCTATTAGGGTTAGACCTTATCCTATACCTATACATTTTCAAGCACAGGTCGAGAAAGAGTTGGATGAGATGATAGATTTGAAAATAATCGAACCATCCACCTCTGCATATTCTTCGCCGATGGTTATTGTGCGTAAAAAAGACAATAACATACGTCTTTGCGTTGACTATCGAAAATTGAATCAAGTAACGAAGTTCGATGCCGAACCTATGCCTTTACTGGAAGAGCTACTTACTCGACTCTCCAAATCTCATTTTTTCACTAAACTTGATTTGTCTAAAGGATATTGGCAAGTTCCTTTATCTGAACGCGCCAAACCTCTCACGGCTTTTTCAACACCTAGAGGTTTGTTCCAATGGAATTTTATGCCTTTCGGTCTTATGAACGCACCAGCTACATTCGTACGCATGATGCGCCGAATCCTATCTTATCGGTCAGATGTCATTGCATATCTAGACGACATCTGTCTTTTCAGCGATACTTGGGAAGATCACTATTCAGGGTTAGATGAATTGCTGTCTACTTTGCGTGAGCACAACCTGACAGCGAAACCCTCTAAAGCCTATATTGGTTTTAGCGAAATTTCTTTCCTAGGCCACCGAGTTGGTCATGGTTTCCTAAAGACAGAGGACCATAATACTAGTAAGATACTTAACATCTCAATCCCTAAGACTAAAAAACAGGTGAGAAGTCTGTTAGGTCTTATTCAATTTTATGGCAGATTCATTCAGAATCTATCCTCTATCATGGCACCTCTCTCAACACTTCTAAAGAAACGTTCGCCTAATGTGGTCCACTGGTCTCAGGAATGCCAATGCTCTCTGGATAAGATTAAAACATTGTTTTCAACACCACCTATTTTAGTGCTACCTACTAAAGATAAGACATTCGTTCTTCGTAGTGACGCTTCATCCACTGGGATTGGAGCGGCACTAATGCAAGAGTACTCTGGAACTCTGCATCCTGTAATGTATATTTCCAGAAAACTTAATGCGGCAGAAAGGAATTATTCGGTTTTAGACCGTGAGCTATTAGCTATGGTTTGGTCGATCCTCAAACTACAGAGATTCCTTCTAGGCGCACATTTCATAGTAGAAACCGACCAAAAAGCTCTTACTGCTATACAGAGTAAGAATTTGAAGAGCTCGAGGTCTACTCGATATGCAATTGCTCTTCAACCTTTTCATTTCTCTGTGCGAGCTATTCGTGGATCAGATAATGTGATGGCAGACATTCTGTCAAGATGCCCACATGATTCCACATAACTATTAGGGCTTAGACTTCTTGATATGTCTAGTTCTATAGTAGTTCCTTTTCTATATCATGTTAGATACACATTTGTAATTTAATAATATAATGATTGTATCACTACATAGCGGTTCATTGATGTTTATTCACCGCTGTGCTTTGATGATTTTTTCTTCATAAATCATAAATTTAAGATATCTAATACGAAATGATGATATGAATTTTTTAGGCATTGTGTAATTGCCAGAATTGTATTATACTTTGATGACACCTTCCTGGAAAAATATACTTGTAGAGAAATAATTTCTCTCAGTTTATGAGACACATTCTCACCAGTCGCTCCATAAGTCGACTTAGCCTCATATTAGGCGTTATAGGTATTCCTGATATTTTCATCTGCGCATTATTCATGCGTTGTGAGCCTATTGTACGTTGCTCCTAGATGTATTTCAAAAAAAAAAAAAAAATGTTCCATTTTTTTTTTCCCGGGAGGTGTGGTAAGACTGTTACGTGCAGTCTTTGATATCTTACAATATTATACATTGGTATTCTTGTTATCTTCGCAAATATTTTGAAAGCAAAATAGTGCTTAAGGGAAAGTCATTAATTATTGAGTTACTTCCCTTGAAAGTTGTGTCGGCTCTTCCGATCAAACTCCGCGGATGAATCCATTTTACTGCGATTTATTCGTTGTTTGGGTAATAATAGATTGTTCTTGCTTCAGAATATCTATGGCCTGAATTTATGTGTATTGTTTGTCTGAGTAGGACGAGTCTGTCTTATATCTGTATATCTTTACATATCTAAGTCGAACTATATGTTCTGTTGTCTCTAGAGAGGTCGAAGGCTATTCGGCGGATGTGTCGCTAGAGTGTGGTGTGATTTGGCTTCGTCCTGATAGGGACTGTGTTTTCCATGTCGGCCTGTCGCCGGGGAAAAAGTGATCTCAGTATTTGTAGGGAAGGTGATAGTCGTCTAAACCTATCGTGTATGCTTTACCCCAGTGTCTATTCGTATTGCCAAGGAATGGCAGTTTCATATTTCCTATACCAAGGTAATCAAAGATACTCTTATGAACTCTCGATCGAAGCCACCATTTTCGATAGTTACGATTTGAATGTCTAAGAGAATATATTTGACTCGATGAAAACGACTTCGATTCCTAGCAGCACTATATCCTGTAGATTGCAGTCAATTGTTCATGATCAAATCTACAGAGCAATGAAATGTTTTATGAATGACTAACTTTAGGACAGATTCATTATCTGTATCCAAACGTGAGTGACAGCTCACGAGTGAAGCCATCTTGGAACCAAAACATGTAGTGACTTTCAAGAAGAGAAAAGGGATGCCCGTATTATCGCTTGATCAGTCCAGAGATCACTGCTACACATGAGAACCCATTGCTAGCGGTTCAATATTATTATATGGAAAAATATGTGCTGAACATTATGTTGAAGAATCGTCGCTAGACGAGATTAGGTTTAGAAGCCATCTGAAATATTGTTTATAAGCTGACGTGCTCAGTCAGTGAAGTCAGATGATATATATGTATGGGCGATACTGAGTGCTTGGCTACTGACAGTCCATTATACACTTATTCTACATGAGTGCCCATGTAACATTGCAAGACCATTTATCCACTGTACTATGATGTATTATGGCAACCTGTGATTTGTCACTATCTGTGCTGTCGAGTGTGTACGTCCAATTAAATTTTAGAAAAGGTACACAGTCGTTGGTGTCGATGACTTCCAGCCATACATGAGTGTGAGAAAAGAACATTTTTTGTCAACACCACGAACCTTTATCATCATTCGCACATTATACACTCAATCCATGTCTACACACCACTGCGTAGGTCAAGTTGACATTCCATACACTACAGTGGAGCAAACAACACCATAGAGATCTTATCAACTGATGATGATGATGATGTCTGCTTCCATCCACTTATATCTATCTTTTGGTGGATATCATTAACGGGAATAAAAATCTAAAATTATCAACTTTATCAGGGCCCCATGCTGGTATGCTGCCATATTGTGTATAAGACATCATTTTTATTCCCGTGGGTAGGTAGGGCTGGTAGGGGCCCAGTGCATTGCTTTGCCCATGGCCTACAATGCTGTTAAGACGGCCCTGCATAGTACATTCTCGTCATCATATTCTTATGATGTGTAAATTCAGCGGTGACATATCTATCTATCTATCTATCTATCTATCTATCTATCTATCTATCTATCTATCTATCTATCTATCTATCTATCTATCTATCTATCTGTCTGTCTGTCTGTCTGTCTGTCTGTCTGTCTGTCTGTCTGTCTGTCTGTCTGTCTGTCTGTCTGTCTGTCTATCTATCTATCTATCTATCTATCTATCTATCTATCTATCTATCTATCTATCTATCTATCTATCTGTCTATAAATCTATCTGTCTATCTATCTATCTATCTATCTATCTATCTATCTATCTATCTATCTATCTATCTATCTATCTATCTATCTATCTATCTATCTATCTAGTCTGTCTATCTATCTAGTCTGTAGTTATCTATCTATCTATCTATCTATCTATCTATCTATCTATCTATCTATCTATCTATCTATCTATCTATGTCTGTCTGTCTGTCTATCTATCTATTTATCTATCTAGTCTGTCTGTCTGTTTGTTTTCCCCGCTGCTGCCGCTGTGTGCGTGTGTGATTTATGGTGTGATAACTCAGGTAAGGTAATTTGTTTTCCTGTCAATATTTTAGTCTATTTTTGCAGTGTACTTCTCACATTGAGGACTAACATTGTTCGCTTCTCCCGCATTATGTTCTGTTTAATTGACATCATCATTATCCTCATTATCATCATCATGATGACCCTGCAGGCTCCCGTGGAGAACATGCCTTCAACAAATGCAGCAAAGACTAATCTGTACTGAAAGAAGGAGATTAAAAACAACAGAGAGAGAGAGAGAGAGAGAGAGAGAGAGAGAGAGAGAGAGAGAGAGAGATACATGGAGACAGAAAAGAACGAGATAAAAAAGACGGAACGATTTTGACAAGAGAAGGGGACTTGGCATGCATTTATCGTAGGCATATGCTCGTTGTCGTGCAAGGCGCATGGAAGATGGTCGCACCCCGAAATATATCTTCTATGGACAGCAGGCAGATGGCAAAAGAACTGTTGGGTGACTGCAGCTGAGATTCAAACATGTGAGCAAGAGAGACATGGGGGCACTGGACATCAATCCAGTAACCTGGGAGGATGAAACTGCATATCGCATCAGGTGGCTATGCTCTCTACGGTGCGACCTCAGATTGGGCGAAAAGATCACAGCAAGGAGAGGAGAGATGAAAACTTCGAGAGGAACACCAGGAAAATCAGCAGCTGAGGGCTAACAACTCAGTGGCGCATTCCCATAGTCAGTTATGACTGAAGGGGCTATTATTATTGGCTGGCAACCTCATCATGTAAAACAATTTGTCACTGAAACTACCACTGCAAGAGTATGTGGCTGCTCCGTGCAGGCTTCTTGTACGGGACGAGCTTTATTGGTGGCTGCATTTTCCGTACAGGAGAATGATGATGATGATTGATTATGAAAGAATCCAGACAAGGCTACATCCCATACATTCAGCTCAAAAAGAACAACAACAAGACAAAGGAAGAAATGTACCGAGAACGGGTTTTATGATCTAAAGGAAAAAATGCAGATATAATTTAACTCTTGAAAGGCGTGGTTGGTTTTTCCATGTTTGATGCAATGAATTTTCGTCACTTTTGAATTTGCGTATAATAATGAAGTTTATGGGTTGGTTCTTTCCAAGTTTTTTTTTTAAATTTAGGTAGTTTTATACATAATTTTAAAGGACAGTGAATGAGAATTAATAAAATATAAAATCGGGACATAACGAAACAAAAACTTAGTTCACGAAATACCGGCCCCGAAAACTGGCCTCCCATCACGAGTGCCTGGGAAAATCGGCCCCAAATACTGGCCCCTCGTCCTCTAAGAGTTGTGGCATCGAGGACTGGATAAGGTTGAGAAATAATATCACGTGCTTGTACGTGCATGAGTAACTGTGTGGTTACTGAATATGCAGTATCCATAACTTTGCTTTTTGCTGTTATAAATCGATTGATAAATGCAATGTTATCACATTTTCAGTGACCTGTTTTTCTGCTAACCATTATCAAACAAACTTGATATTTCTCAAACAGATCAAACGGTCTGAGCAAGCGCCAATGAAAGACCAAGAGTTCAAACCTGGGTAGGTTTATTTTCACAATTAATCTATCCGACAAAATCCGTTGCTACCTTACATTCGTAAGCCAGGGACCGACCACTCTCACCTGTCTCCTTTCTTTTACATCTGTTTGTTATATCTTTTCATTCCGGGATAACGTATTCTTTTCTTTATTTCTGGCATCTTATTTGATTCCCATCTCCATCTGTTTTCTGTGTAACAGATCCATCTAAATGACAAATTTACTAAGATATAGAATGCATTTTAATTAAGTGTTACATAATTAATTGTTACGAATTTAAAAATAAGATTTAGAATGCTTTTATTTAAAGGTTGCAGATATTAAATGTCACATAATTAGCTAAGATGTAGGGTCAATCAACCAGTCAATACCCTTTAGTTCCCCAAGGAGCATAGGCCTTGTGTCACAGTGGGGGTGGTTACGGAGAACTGGTCCAAAGGCACCACTTAGTTAATATGTGACCGCGCCTGCGTCCTAGGTGGTGGTGTTATAAACTTTCAACAAAGTACTTTCTTTTAACTAGGTGGCAGGTGGCAGGCCTAGTTAAGTAACTCACACCAGTCTCTGTTCTTGTTTGTGTATCTTCCAAGTTAAGGTAATTGTGATGAAGTGAATCTGTATCACAACGCGCTCAAATTTCCCCGCTTGAAAAACCTAGTTAACGCATTTTTACAGTCTATAAATAACTATATTTGAAATTTGTCTGGGGCAAAGTCAAATCTACCGCCACAATTTAACTTGAGTATTTGAATATTTCTAAGAAAACAAGTTTAAAGTTACTACCCCCTACAACACACACTACCCCTGCCAATATTTATTAACGGACGTAGTCAAAATTAACAACGAATCAAATTGTTACTTCGTTTTTGGTGGAGACCAGAAATCTTGGTTGTAGTGACAAAAATGCCGATTCTGTGTTTTTAACAAAAATTAAATAATTTATTTCTCAATAACTAAAGGGAATTAGAAAGAAAGGGATATCTTGAATTATAGCGCTGATATTGATTCATATATTAACCTAAAGATTCCCACTTAATAAAATTATCTTGACTTAGAAAAATTTAATTTACTGATATTTTAGATCAGGTTAGAACTACCATTAATTACAAAAAAATTACCCAGATGAAACTGTTGAAGAATAGAAAAAGGAAAAGTAAATTGAACGATAGAGGTCAGTTGACCGTGTAAATATCACTTTTAATATTGGAAATCGGTTCATAAATAACTGAGATATAAAAGACACAAAGATAATCAGACGAACGAACACACTTACGATTGCTCAAAGTTTATAGTCCAAAAATAGTTAAAATTTGGACTCGCTTTCTGATTGGTCAGAGGGTAGGGTAATAAAAATTAACACCTCCTTGTAAGATCAGGCCATTTGAATTTGAAAGCCATCGCAAGTTGAGATCAGCGGGAAAAGCCTTGTGACCAAGCTTTTTGCCGTCTGGACAAAAAAAAAAGCAGTTAGAGAAACCCATTTACTGCTAGTCAACTTTGTGCATGTGTATTATTCTTTACTCTAGGTAAGATAGATGCTTTTATATGTATATTTCCTTAGCAAGTATCAGGCTCTATGTGTATGCCGATACAGTGTATTTGGATACTGCTAATTGGGAGATGGTTCAGGTTACGACGACCTAGGTAGGAATGCAGTCTTTTTCGGAGTGAAATGTGTAAACAATGTTTTGCTATTGGCCTTACAAATGTTGTTCCATAGTGCCGTGAAAATAAAATTGATATTGCCATTGGGAAGTGAAAATAAATGTGTTTGATAATTTGCCATAAAATTTTGCGACTGTAAATCCAGGAGAAAATAAATTGGTAGTGGTTTCTGGAGTGACACAATGTTCAAATAACATGTGACACTATACATAGAATGTTTGAAAGAAGTCATTAACAGGTCACAAGATATATTTGTACACCCCTGCTGATTATGTGGAAGACAAGCAATGCCATATGAAAAAAAGAATGAAAACACAGGACTGCGTGTAGTCAAAGAAATATAGGGTTTGGTGCATATAGTCAGCACACATGGCTGACCCCAGGTAAGATTACCATTGATTAGTTTGGAATTTTTATAGACAGGCTATAAAGGGGAGGAACTGTCCTTCTCATTTCAGGGTTGTATTACCAGTAAGAAAGTGTTGCAGACACCCGGGTGAAGACAGAAATTGGGAGCAGTGAAGGCTCATACTCTACCGTGAGCTACAGGCAATAACTTCACCCCTAAAGCAGCATCATTGGAGTGACCATTTGCATAGTCTGAAGCCCATAGCATCAGACAGGCTTCCAGATAAGTGCCGCAACACGGGCACATGACAGCTCTTTTCAATTTAAACCACCACAACAATCAGAATTTCCTGGGGAATGATTAAGAAAACAAACCCTCCAATACTGACTATGGTTTATATCAAGCATTGAACATCAGACAGTGGGGTACTCATTCTAGTGACAATTTTATTGTGTTACATTTCATGGACAGAGTTCCATCTTATTTATTTAAAATCTGTAAATAAACATTTTATGATTTTGACAAGTCCTGTTCCAAAAGATTGAGGTTCGGGACAATAAATTGTATATTTATTCCCATATACATATACCAAAACGTTCCCACCAGTCTTACTTACTTACATTTTGTTGAATTACAGTTCTGTTTGAATTTATTCATTCCTTACTTTAAATACATACATACCCTAGACACTTGCCATCTACATAACACTACAGAGATAAATATACACTGGGTGAGATCAGAAGAGGTAGCGGATAAGGAACCCCTGAGAAATACATCATCATCTTCCTGATTCAGAGTACTTACATAGCTTGACCTCATCTGGTTAACCTTTAAAGTTACTATCATCAAAACCTCTTATCACAGTAATAGTATAAGAGTACTGGCCCTCTCCGCCAGAGTTGGTAATTCTTGGATGAACTACTTTCCTTTCTTCATTCAACCCTTGACTCGTTCGTACCCTTCTCTGTTGTTATATACTGTGACTGATCGTATAGTGGATTTATATAAAGGCTAATAGTCTGGCATTCACCAACCTCTCACAAGGATCGACTCAAGCATTTGTTTTTCCTCTTGCAAAAACATATTTATTTACATGTTATATATTTCAATGATGTAGATACTTCTTCATAGAGCATACCTACAGTTGTAGCATAGTTGCTTCATGTATACTTTCTTTATCTCATATATATGTAGACACGTAATCTCCCTTTGTTCCTCTATCAACTCCATGTACTTATTTAACCTCTTTAAATTCTGTTTCAGTATACCTCAATACAACTGATCAGCATTATGCAATTCATTATTTTGTACTTTTATTCTTCCTGTACAAAACTTGGTCAGACCTGCCTGTATCCGCTTCTGGGAAAAAAACATCCTATAGTTCTATGCATGAAGTAAACCTTATATATTCCTTACTTACATGTGAGAGCATTCAAGTAGTTCTTAAAGAAGTCGACCATCGCTGTCACTTACTTGTCGTAACTAATTCCGTGTACAACTCATTGTTTCACTCACTGTGAACTCTCTCTCTCTCTCTCTCTCTCTCTCTCTCATGAAAAATATGTAGCTCCCTTCTTGGGATTCATTCATATCATCCATTTAATAGATGATGGTACCAAGCTTGACCTTCAATATTTAATTCAATTCCTTCTCTGGTTTGCTTGGTCATTAAAATTCTCATTGCTCATATGGCTTGTCGACCTGGGAGTTCAGTTTTATTTTTCCTGTAAAACTTTTATCAATGTACATAATAATTCAAAAACCAATACTTACAGGCGATTCCCTGAATCTCTCCTGAAATTTTACTCACTACTATCACTATTAAAGCTCTCTTAATCATCTTCTACTCTATCTATGTGACACTTCTTAGTTATATCATATTGTTACTGACTAGTCACTATCACGTCCTCTGAACTTCCTAGTACTAATGTCACTTCTCTTTAACCACTGACTTCTTTTAAACTTCTAAGTTCTTCTATACAGCTTGTGCATCTTCTGTATAACCTCTAAAACTCTGTAATACCACAGAACTTATTAAAACTGGTGGCAACCGCACAACAGCATCTCTTGTTCCTTCGTCTTCGGAAACACGACTGCCCTCTAGCAAGCAGTGAGCTGTTCTGACCTCTGGCCATCCTCAGCTGATATGTTTTTTTCCTCCACCCTACTTCTGATTCGTTCTTTCACCTGTTTACCAGCTGAAACCATTGGTCGGCTTTATTTACTACTCACTAGAAAAATACTCACGCTTTACCGACACAAGCGAATTCAGTGAACCATCGTCTGTTATTTTTAATCTTCCCTCTATCTTGTTTCTCGTGAGCCGTTTTCAACGCTCACGCAACCTTGGCAAATATTTACAATGCCTGGGCAAACCCTACGGTGACACTTGAACAAACACATGCCAAGTCCTCCCGTCCCGTGCCGTCCGCTCAAGTTCTTTCTATGTGCTCCTCATCACCTTCACCTCTGTATCCAGTTCTCTTCTCCATGTGTTTTTTGGTCTACCTCTGCCTCTCTTTCCCTGTGGATTCCAGAACAAGGACTGCCCTGTAATGCTATCAACAGGTTTCCTCAGTGTGTGTCCCATCTATCGCCAGCGTCTTCTTCTCAACTCTTGTTCCACTGGCACTTGTCTGGTTCTTGTCATCAGTTCCACGTTTGTGGCTTTGTCATACCATTTCAGTCCTTCTATTCCACGCAAGCACCCGTTTATAAAAGTCTTTTTGGTTGTTGTTTTTGTTGCTCTCCATGTCTCAGAGCCATACAATAGGACTGACTTGACATTTGATTCTTATTTTCGTGTTGGACTTGATTTCTCTTGTTCTCCATATGTTTCCGAATGCAATGAAAGCTTCTCTTGCTTTTTGTATTCTTATTTTGATATCACTATCTGTCCCTCCAACTTTGTCTATATTACTTCCAAGATATGTGTATGATTCCACATCTTTTGGTGGTGTTTCTTCAAGTTCAATTTTGTTATCATTTCTTGCATTTATTCTCATAATCTTTGTCTTTTCCCTGTGTATTTTCAAGCCTACTTGTTGTGACCTCTCATGGAGAATTTTCATTTTCTCTTGCATCTGATTATGGGACAGAAAAGCCAAGTCATCTGCAAAATCCAGATCATCAAGCTGTTTAGTCAGATTCCATTGGATTCCATTTCTGTTGTGTGATGTCGATGCTTTCATAACCCAATCTATTGCTAGTAAGAAAATAAATGAGACAAGAGGCATCCCTGTCTCACTCCCGTTCTAATCCTAAACGGTTCTGTAAGTTGTCCGTCATGAAGAACTATGCATGTCATGTCTTCATAGGTCTTCTTTGTTAAGTTAATGATTTTCTTGGGAACTCCATAATGTCTCATCAATTTCCAAAGTGATTCTCTGTCTAAATGTTCATAATATTCTAAGAAATAAAATGCTTTTGATTAAATGTTTCACAAACTAAATGTTACAAAATTTACAAAGATTAGAAAGCTTCTCATTAAATGTTAAAAAATTTACTAAGGATTAGAATGGTTTTAAATAAATATTTCAAAGTTATCTAAGATTTAGACTGTAATTAAATGTTACGAGATTTACTAGGATTTAGAATGCTTTTAATTCTTTGTTCCAAAATCTTCTATGATTTAGAATGTTTTTATTTGCATGTTACAAAATGTACTGTGATTTATAATGCTTTTTTTTTAAATGTTACGAAATCTACTAAGATTTAGAATGCTTTCAATTAAACGTAACAAATTGTACTAAGATTAAGAATGCTCTGAATTAAATGTTACAGAAAGAGACCAACAATATGGGAGACACTAAGCACCCCTAAACAAAAATCTATCACAAAATCCAAGAGGAGCCAGATTGAACTGGAATTCACAACTTCCCGCCTTAAGAACAGCAAGTCGTCACCAGCGCTGTTTTCTGCAGCAAAAATTAAGACTTCTGCAAGCCAAGGAAAGCCTCCTCTGCCAGGAAGCGGAAATCTGCAAGGTCGACAAGTGGACGTGTCCAATGTGAAACAATTGTCATTAAGTTCCAGTAGGTCTAAAAACGACTTGTAGAGCTGGTGGTCTCACCTGTGTTGAATGATTGTGATATTGTGTGTGTATACGAGAGTGTGTACTTTTGTGCGTGCGACTGTCATGTGTAAGAAATAACGAGTTGCAAATGTAATAATAGCAACAATACAATGCTCTTCACAAAATTGTAATATCTTTTATTTTTCTTGTAAATTTTATTTTTGTTCGATTTATGAACTTTACTTTATATTCTTTGTTATATTTTTTTCTTTCTCTTCTTCATCTACAACATTTTGAACCTTTCTTTGCCAAAAACTTGATTTTTCTCTAAGTCTTCTGATCGCTCTTTTCAGCCCATTTGTTTTAGTTCTTTCAGAGACTAATTCCTTTCTCGCAGTGGAAATAATAATGAGTATACTTAAAGAGAGTTTACTGTAGTTTCGGGTCTACATATACACAGGGAAAAGACAAATGTGAGAATTAATGCGGCAACTGACAGCCAGTCTGCACTTGGAGATACACATATACGAGTAAAAAAGAAATGGAGAGATCTTTAGCGGCAGTGCCGTGGATTGTCTCCCTTGATCTACTGTAGTTGTTAATGAATGGCCTGACAGTGGAGTAAAAGGATCAGTTTTTCAAAGGTAGCAACCTTTGCTCATGATTAATCTTGGCAGTGATGTAAATAGGAGGATTATGTTCATATGTCAGGGAGTCTCACAGGGATTTTAGGATGGCAAGTACAACAACTGCGTTTTCTAGGTTTGTTGTAAATTGAGTATCTCTCGTCCACTTCTGTGAGAAAAGTAATTGTGTCACGATGTAACACTCGACTCGTATTTACTGAGCCCCCAGCCGAAGGTACTGCAGTAAAGTATTATTTTGTTTATATATATATATATATATATATATATATATATATATATATATATATATATATAATATATATATATAATATATATAAATATATATATATATATATATATATATATAAACTGGATATTTATTTATGAAATATAATTGAAACAAGGTTTAAATTAGAAATGGGCAACTTTTAGAAACAACTAAATAGTTGGTATATGATCTTTTAGAAAACTGCTATTTTCTTCATGGGAAGATATACAATTTAGTGGAATAATGTTTGAGAATCCGTTATCTTTGTCGATTTGGTAAACTTAACTTTCCAGTTACGGCGAATGGATGTGCTGCATTCTGGTGTAGTTGATACGACTTACCAGTTAATTCTTGACTGCTCCTTCCCTCGTCAGCAGTCGAATAGCTTTTGAGATCACGCTCGTTGCGCTGCAAGAGTAAATCCGACGAACGTCGACACTTCGAGTGTCCTCTAGACCCGTCTCTCATAGGTGATGTTTAGAGCTGTGTACTAGGAACTGAGAGAAATATAGAATCGAATCTCCCGTAAATCTTTTATCTCCTGATCTAACCATCAGGCGACCTCCACTTTCCTCCACATCTCATCTTCCTCTGAATTTTCCGAATGCCCATTAGCATGAAATCTCAGACCCTCGAGGCAGATGAAATTGTGTTAGGAGAAAGAATGCCAATGAATCATTGTTATGAATACATATAAATCTGAAATAGAGAGTTGACATCTGAAATATACATTATGATATCATCATCATTCTCCTTCTGCTCCTTATTGAGCATGGGGCTACCTCTGCTACTGGTTTCTTACGACAAAACCCACACAAAGCAGTCGCCAGCTCTTGCAGTGGCGGTTAATGCGGCAAATAATATTACTGATGAGGCTAGCAGCCTTATACAATTTTACAGAAATAAGCATTTTTATTCATGTAAATGCACATATATGAATAAAAAATATACATTTTTCAGACTAACCCATTCGTTATAAATGAGAATGCAGACATTTTGTACAATATATCTGATATCACTTCAAAGCAGCCGTAAAGGTGCTGTATTTCATGGTGAGCTACTGTTAATTTATACTCTACAATTCCTAGCTTTATCACTTGGGGAAGATATCTAGGGATCAGGATTACAAAGGCTTTTCTAGAATTTTAAACACTTTTTAATCACTCGCTAGAAAATCTATATGTCGTCTTCTGACATCTGCTCCTCTCTGATGAAAATGGAATGTGTGGGGGATCTTCAAAACTCTTATAGTTAAAAACTCGCCTACACGAAATTTAATTTCGATAATTTATTTTTGTTAAATCCAGTCACAATTCTATGTAATTTATTTTTTTAAATTTAACGCCAATCACCGTTTAGGACGTCTTATTTTAGTATAATTACACCTACACAACATGATAATTATTGACATCGCCATACATGGTAAGTGTAACTAATTCTTCAATACTGGTGCCTATGTTTATTAAGATAAGAGATCTAGCCGGAAATAATTACGTCAGGCATTGCGATATGCCATACTCACGGGTCACTCCATCAAGTTAAATAACATATTATTTTAAAACGGCCATCCTTTTCTAATCCGACACACTTGTTTGTCTACTTGACAGAAGCAATAAACCCGTTATTTATCAAAAGACGTCAATCGTTCTTCTTGAGTAAACCAGAGGCCGCGAACAAAAGTCCGTCCATATTGGTTTAATCGTTATTGTCCCACTCTTTCGCCAAGCGTCGACTGTCCACAATCAAAGAATAAACATGTCAAGAGTGGCGTTAGCCTTGAAATATGTGTTATGTCAGAGGGGCTCACCTAGACTAAGAGATCGTTTTTCGGCAAAATACTGCCGTAGAGAATTAAAGCATAGGATGGACAGAAAAATGGACGAATGAATAAGAATATGGTCTCAGGGAAGCACGGAACAATAAGGCTTGGCATGAATCTTTTTAAGGCGTATGCTGACATATGAAGAGCAATGAATGAATTTGAGTGACTGTTCCTACTTTGTATCTTTCCCTCTTTTTTTACCTTGAACATAGACGTTTTCTAATATTATTATTGTGATTTTTTTATGATCGTCTACTCGTTTGATATGTATGGTGGTCTGTAAACAATAATGCTTTATTATGTTTTCTCACTAACGCTTTACCTTACTTTAGGTAAGCGCCCCCTTTCTAACGAGACACTGAGTCCATCCTCTTATAATAGGTCGATTCGGCCAACCCTTCTCTCTCTCTTTTAAAATGATATTTATTTATGTTTTTTTTTCTCGTTTTGTTCTTTCCACTCACTTAGTTTTTTCGATTTTTTTTTCTAATTTAGTATTTTCTCTCTACTTCCGGTAGCGGCAGCAGCCATGTGATTCCAATCAAATGTAATCGCTATTAGTTTTCATACTTTATACTTACTTCTCACCTTTCTGTCTTTGTTCGTCTGTCCCTGACAAAGGTCTTATGGCTGCAACGTAGGTTTTTCTTGTCTTTTGTCCTAGTAAGACGTATTACCTTTTGTTATCCCCCCCCCCCCACCCACTACGGTTTACAAGGTCTTACTACAGACCTCCACATTTCCTTGTATGTTACGTCAAACCAGTTATGTTAGGTCAATCTCTTACGCTAGGTCGATCCTGTTATATTAGGCAGATCTTGTGATATTAGGTCGGTCCTGTTATATAAGTCAATCAAGTTATCTTAAGTCGGTCCTGTTGTGTTAGGTCGATCCTGTTATATTAATTCTTTTATACCGTAAACATACAATTGATCAAAACTTTAGGCTAAGGAGAAGCTGTTGTTCTTTGCATCACATAAAAACCGTAATAATTTATATTATTCTGTAAAAATATTAATGTATTTTAGAAATCTCTGTATCAGCTTGAATACCATATATCTTAAATGTTTCTAGCGTAAGTACTTGTACATACTTTGTTTCGTCTTTCTTTTTTATGGTTATTGCTGACTTTTTGCTGTACTATAAACGATATCGCATATAATACCAACGAATTCCCATTTTACTGTTGAGAACTCTTTTTTTGTTGAGAATTATTTTGATGGAATTTTCTAGTCCAAAATTAAACAAGGACTAGGAAGAGAAAATTACTTTGTAAAAACTAGAAGTAAAAGAAAATAATTTGAATCTCTTTCTTCTCTAGATTGCAAAGTGACCAGAGTATGTCAATTCACTTGTTTCGTTGTCTTCCTCTGTATGTCCTAACCGTAAAAACAGAGTTGTGAGGTTCCTAAACTTGAATCTGCTTTCTGTGTGAACCAGCTCTAATTCATTCAAGGTCTATCTTTTTCAGTTTGCCCTCTTTGTGTGGGTCACCTCAGTGTATGTATATTTTCACTACATTGCGTAGAAAACATCGCCCACAAATTTAAATTTGGATATTTAAAATGAATGCCAAAATCTGTCTTACTCTGTGATTCATAATCGTTTCATTACCATCAGCATTACCATCATTATCATCATTACCATAATCACCATCAATATCATCATTACCATCATTATCATCGTCACCATCATTATCATCATTACCATCATCATCAGCATTATCACCATTACCATCATCATTACCATCATCACCATCATTATCATCATTCAATTCCCTAAGAGCATAGGCCTTCAACAAACTCACGCCAAATCTCGTCTCGAGTCATCAGCCCAAGGTCCTTCCACGCCCTCGCTATTCCCTCTATTTCTGTCTCTAGTTCTCCTGTCCATGTTCCCTTTGGTGTCTCTCCCCCCCCTTGCATCTGTCACGCCAAGTATTCCAGATCAAGGACCGCCCTCCAGTACCATCAATAGTTGGTATGTCAACAAAAAAATATAACATGCAAAAATCCATACATTCACCAACAGGTGCCTTCGTCGTATCCTCCATGTCAAAGAAGTAATAACAAACTCAGATTTGTGGAATAGAATCAAGTAGCAACCACAGCAGCTGAATATTTAAAATACAAGCGAAAGATTGAGACGGACAGACACACCTTTTAGCAGACAATCAAGCAGTATAATTAAACATATCCTTTACTAGAACCCAAGAGACATGAGAAGAGTGCAGAGACCAAGTAGAGAACTTTGGAAAAAACAGTGAAAAAGTCAGCGGAGCTCTTATGGGCAGAGCTGAAATAGGCTCTAAATAGAAATTTCCTAAGTAGAAATTGGTGCTTTCAACAACTATAACCCTATGCTCCATATAATACAAAAAGGAAGAATGCTAATAATGAAAATGATGTGCAAAAATGTTTGACAACGGAACATTTGCTCTCTGGTTGTTTGGTGTGTATCATACGTTTTCTGTAAATGTGATAGTGTTAAAAAAACATTTAAGAAATACAACTTTAATATATATATGAACAACCAAGAATGTACAGACTTTCATAAATGGAAACTTGCTTAAAATAGAACAATAGATGTGGTGTGACAAGAACACAAATGTAGAACTGATGACAAGAACCAGACAAGTGCCGATGGGACAAGAGATGAGAAGAACACGCTGCCGATGGATGGGGCTCCCATTCAGGAACATTATTGATAACATCACAATGCGGCCCTCGTTCAGAAATGCCCACAGTGAGAAAGGTGGAGGCAGAACAACAAAAGACGTGGAGAAGAGAACAGGAAACATAACTGAAAGTGATAAAGTAGTCATGGAAATACCTTAAGATCAAATGACAGGACAAGAGGATTTAGCATGAATTTTTTGACGGTCTATGCTCTTGGGGAAACTATTACCTTGATTTATGCTGTACATCTTACTTCAGTTATAAAATTAACACTACTATAAATAAAATTATTATAAACCATGTTGTTATGTTACTTATAAGTAAAGATGCTAAACTAACCGAATTTTTTAACATTCAATAAACTACTGTTAACTTTCACAAGTTTCTCATTATTATGTAATGACTATAACGCATGTAAGGTTATTATGTGACGTCCTTTATACAATATTTGGGATCCAATCAAGAAAAAGAAAAAAATTAATGATGATTATAACGACGACGAAGATGATGATGAGAGGATAATTATGATATGATTAGGACGATGATGATGATTGTTGTTACGAAATACGTTCGTTCTCTTTTTGGAGTCTTCACTCCTCTTTGGCAGTATTATCTACCATTACTTTTACGTGCTAATTCTTCCAGTATTCGCTGTTTTCACTTTCATCGTTCAAGATTTCTTATCACATCTTGCCAAACTTCTCACCCACCCCTCTCTCCTGGTTATTTTCTCGTTTGTTATCAGCGACGTGTAGAGGGAGCAAACTTGCCAAATTGATTTTCGCATATCGCCAGCTCCAGACGGAGAGTATACAATAAGTGACATTCCTATTGTTAACCCAGACATTTTGTCTGGGAAGGCACACGAAACCATGTTCTCGCATGATAAGGTGAAAGTTTGCAAACATGACGTGACCAAATACACGGCCGATTACCGGTCGGCGGTCATCCTTCGTGCAGTGCCTCAGCTCTGGTTCATTCTTTGTATCTCGGCTTCCACAGTTCTCCGCCTAGTTGTTTTTGGTCGGCCTCTCTTTCGCTTTCGTTCAGGGGTCCATATCATAGCTGTTCTTGCCATGGCACCAGGGCCTCTTCTGAGGACATGGCAAACCCAACTCCAACGTCTGCCAACTATGATGGAGTGCATGTCCTCTTGGTTGCTCCGAGTAAGCAGTTCTTGGTTGGTGATGGTATTCGGCCAAAAGATTCTATGAATCTTTTTTAGGCAGATTGTGTTGAAAGAGGACAATTTCGACATTTCGTTTCTTTGTAACTCTCCAGCATTCCGCACCATAGTGAAGCACAGAAAGTATAAACAAATATGTATACCTATACTCAATTCTTCTTATTCTATTTGTAATCCATCAGTGAATACTTTTAAAGTACTCAAAGTACGTTTTCTATACACTCGTTGGCAATGTTTTTTATTATGTTCATTTCTCCTTTTTTGTTCATTTTGTTTTCCTGCATGATGAGAGTCGATGCTTGGTTTCTTGAGTTCTCATTGCGGTATCATTGGTGTGTATTTGCTACTACAGTTTATTGCATTAGTTATAGTACTATATTCTTCTGCCTGAGTCATTAGCTTGCTTCTATTTGGGAGCGAGACATAAACAACCTATGGTATCATCATTGGTATTTCGTGGAAGGACAAAAGTGACAAATGTCGAGATGTTGTCATGTCATGGCCTTCAAAGCACGTATACACTGCTTAGACAAGCGCAGACTACGTTGGCTTGGCCATGTCCGCCGCATGGAAGATGGTCGCATCCCCAAAGTTATTTTCTAAGGACATCTGGCAGATGGCAAAAGAACAAGCGGGCGACCGCAGCTGAGGTTCAAAGATGTGTGCAAGAGAGACATGAAGGCACTGGGCATTAATCCAGCAACCTAGGAGGGTGAAGCTGCCGATCGCATCAAGTGGCGATGCTCCCTACGGCGCCACCTCAGAATGGGCGAAAAGAAGCTCTCCCAACAAGCAGAAGAGACAAGAAAACGCAGAAAGGAAAACCAGGAAAAAAGCAGCTGAGGGCTATCACCTCATGGGCGCATTCCCATAGTCAGCTATGACTGAAGCTAGTTACTGCCTGTAGCAAATCTAAACTTCGACATTGTTATTTTTACACACTGTTGCACAGAATACAGTGGATGGCAAGTAATCATTAATCTGTAATTTTAATATCTTCCACCAACATTATAAATAATCCTAAATTTTATATTTTAGGTAAAGTATTGTTACTAAAAGTCTCCGACACGACTAAGATACTCGAGTATCTGGTAATGTTTCGAACAAAACTAAATTGCAATTCGTCTCTTTTTTTAAAGGAATGTATCTTTTTCCCCTGGCCACAAAAAGCAGACATGAATATACGTGGTTATATTTTATGTCGTACCGTGAAGTTTCTTTGGATTTATGAAGAGGGAAAGACAGAACAAGACTATTGCAATATTAGGATTATCGAACAAGGCGAATAATACGAGGCTGTGAATGAGGCTGTGAATGAGGCCGACAAACGCAACATATCAAACATATTGCCACATAAACTACCACTGCAGGAGCATATGAATGCTTTGTGCAGGCTTCCTGCATGGGGACCAGCTACAGTGGTGGCTTCAATTCTCCGTAAGAAGCACAAAGGGAAATGATGAGGTTGATTATTTTCCCTAGAGCCGATTGTTTAAAAATATGGGTCATGGAAGTGTTGCTGTGCTGTTGCAGTAGTTGTGGTTTGGTAATGATTGTCTTCTTAATGTAACCGCTTGTAGCAGTGGTTCCCAAACGGTGTGGCGCGCCACAATGGTGCGGTGAGAAAGGATGGCAGGTGTGGTGGGAAGATTCAAAGACAATCAAGGATTTAAGAGACATTTTCAAAAAAACAATCATGTGCCAAAAATAAATATGAAGGTCATTTTCTTATTTATTTTATTACTTCTGATAACTTCTTCTTCTTTGGTCTTTGGCCACTGACAGACGAAACAATCAGTGGCCAATCACGCCTAGTGGCGTCTTGTAGGGCAGCAACAAACTGTCTCCACTTTGCTTGGTCGACAGCCATCCTTCGTGTAGTGCCCCAGCTCTGGTTCGTGCTTAGGATCTCTGCCTCCACAGTTCTCCGCCAGGTGGTTTTTGGCCGTCCTTGCTTTCGCTTTCCTTCTAGAGTCCATAAAATGGCCCTTCTAGTTTTAGTGTTAGAGTCTCTTCTGAGAATGTCGCCAATAAAATTCCAGCGTCTACCCGCTATGATGGTGCGCATGTCTCCTTGGTGGCTCCGATATAGCAGTTCTTGGTTGGTGATGGTGTTTGGCAAGAGGTTGTGTGGAAAGTGGACATGTCCTCTTCTGTTACTCTCCAGAATTCTACACCATACAGAAGTACAGAAATTATGCAGCTGTCATATATTTTTAATGTAGTGTTTGTACTGTACTGGGAGGATTTCCAGATGGTGTTTAAGTTGACGAAGGCTATTCTGACTTTATTCATTCTGCTACTGATGTCTTTGCTTGTTCCGCCATCTGGTGTTACTATGCTCCTGTGTATGTAAATGTCTTTGCTTGTTCCGCCATCTGGTGTTACTATGCTTCCTGTGTATGTAAATGTCTTTGCTTGTTCCGCCATCTGGTGTTACTATGCTTCCTGTGTATGTAAATGTCTTTGCTTGTTCCACCACGTGGTGTTACTATGCTCCTGTGTATGTAAATGTCTTTGCTTGTTCCGCCATCTGGTGTTACTATGCTTCCTGTGTATGTAAATGTCTTTGCTTGTTCCACCATCTGGTGTTACTATGCTTCCTGTGTATGTAAATGTCTTTGCTTGTTCCACCATCTGGTGTTACTATGCTTCCTGTGTATGTCAATGTCTTTGCTTGTTCCGCCATCTGGTGTTACTATGCTTCCTGTGTATGTCAATGTCTTTGCTTGTTCCGCCATCTGGTGTTACTATGCTTCCTGTGTATGTAAATGTCTTTGCTTGTTCCGCCATCTGGTGTTACTATGCTCCTGTGTATGTAAATGTCTTTACTTGTTCCGCCATCTGGTGTTACTATGCTTCCTGTGTATGTCAATGTCTTTGCTTGTTCCGCCATCTGGTGTTACTATGCTTCCTGTGTATGTAAATGTCTTTGCTTGTTCCGCCATCTGGTGTTACTATGCTCCTGTGTATGTCAATGTCTTTGCTTGTTCCGCCATCTGGTGTTACTATGCTTCCTGTGTATGTCAATGTCTTTGCTTGTTCCGCCATCTGGTGTTACTATGCTTCCTGTGTATGTCAATGTCTTTGCTTGTTCCGCCATCTGGTGTTACTATGCTTCCTGTGTGTTACTATGCTCCTGTGTATGTAAATGTCTTTGCTTGTTCCACCATCTGGTGTTACTATGCTTCCTGTGTATGTAAATGTCTTTGCTTGTTCCGCCATCTGGTGTTACTATGCTTCCTGTGTATGTAAATGTCTTTGCTTGTTCCGCCATCTGGTGTTACTATGCTCCTGTGTATGTAAATGTCTTTGCTTGTTCCGCCATCTGGTGTTACTATGCTCCTGTGTATGTAAATGTCTTTGCTTGTTCCGCCATCTGGTGTTACTATGCTTCCTGTGTATGTAAATGTCTTTGCTTGTTCCACCATCTGGTGTTACTATGCTCCTGTGTATGTAAATGTCTTTGCTTGTTCCACCATCTGGTGTTACTATGCTCCTGTGTATGTAAATGTCTTTGCTTGTTCCGCCATCTGGTGTTACTATGCTTCCTGTGTATGTAAATGTCTTTGCTTGTTCCGCCATCTGGTGTTACTATGCTCCTGTGTATGTCAATGTCTTTGCTTGTTCCGCCATCTGGTGTTACTATGCTCCTGTGTATGTCAATGTCTTTGCTTGTTCCGCCATCTGGTGTTACTATGCTTCCTGTGTATGTAAATGTCTTTGCTTGTTCCGCCATCTGGTGTTACTATGCTCCTGTGTATGTCAATGTCTTTGCTTGTTCCGCCATCTGGTGTTACTATGCTTCCTGTGTATGTAAATGTCTTTGCTTGTTCCGCCATCTGGTGTTACTATGCTCCTGTGTATGTCAATGTCTTTGCTTGTGGCTATGTTTATTAAGTTTGTCTGTATTTTTTCTAGGATGTGTTGATGTGAGTGTACGAATAATACAATGTCATCTGCGTATTCTGGATCCTCCAGTGTAGAGAATGTTGTCCATCTTATTCCTCTAGGGACATTCTCTATAGACTGGCGCATCACCCAGTCTATGGCAGTTAAAAACAGATTGATTGATAAGGGGACATCTGATATAACATGAGAATTATATATATAGAAACCCGCAGGGTTTTCCAGAAGTTTCCAGATTTTATTAAGTAATATAATTTATTTTATATCAAATACATTTTAATAATAATAAATAAAAAAAGTTAAAAATAATGTAATTTATTCACTGACAGGAGTTGATTTTTTTGAAAATTTGGTGTGTCGCGAGGAAATTTTCTTTGCGGCCCAGAGAAAAAAGTGTGGGAACCGTTGGCTTATAATGATTGTGCACATGAGCATTATGATGGAATAATATTGACAATTATTAAATAATTCCAAAATCCAAACATGCAAGAAATAATTTGTACTTTTATTCACATGCTTGTAGTCAACAACATGTGAGACAACAAAAATGTACATACTTCAACATCGAAAAAAATGTTTCCAACAGCCTCAAAAATATTTTGTAACAAGTGAGGAAGAACGTCAACAAAATATACACCCTTATGTCATGATCCCATTTAGTAACAGCAGATTAAAAAAAAAAAAAATTAAAACTACCCTGTTCCCCCACATGAGCACCGAAGGTAAAATTTTGATTAGCATAGTAATTTCACGTTTCTTATAAAACTCTAGACCACTATGTCTTCTAGATTTGCACATGAGCCCTAATATAAACGACGTACCTTGTGTGTGGGTTAAACGAGGCAATTAAAATTTTCTTGAGAACATTGGAACTAAAATATTGTACCAGATCATTAGGCCGTTTATTTGAACATGCGCTCGTAATATAACAGATGGACCTTGTGTCTAGGTTGAACGGTGCGTGCTATGCTAAAACTAGGCAAAAATCATTTAAAAACATTTATTTTGAGAACATTGGTATGCAAATCGTATACCAAACCATAATATAACCGACGGACCTTGTGTCTAAGTTGAAAAATGCACGCCTCGCCAAAAAAGGACAAAAATACTGTTTAATAAAACAATATGGTAGAGAACTTTGCAGAATTCCCGCCCTTATGCGTTTTATGCAGACGTCAAAATTACCGGCAGAAGATCTGTCCTTCATCTTCATATGTGGTCTTCAATTCAAAAGCTTTGGGAATCTTCAGGTGAAGTAAAGTTGTGATGTGGCTTTCTGAGTCCATGTGTTCAATATGTAGCAATAAAGAAACTAGAAAGAAACTTGTCACCGGAAAGCAACAGAGGCAAGAGTATCTCCAAGAAAATGCGCATGCAGTATAAATGGAAGAAATGCGTGTTGTTTCAACAGGCGCGCAATTTAGTTCTCCGGTCATAACGCGCTTTGAAAATGGTTGCAGCTTTGGTGGTTTAAAAATAGGACTGAAGTGGCGGAGGGATAAGATATTTCTTTATATGGCGAATGCCGTTACAGTGTCTAAAACATGGGCTTTAATGGGATCAGAGGCAGTACATTTTAACTCAAAATATAAGAATTATGAAAACTGAGATTTGTTTATTTTCTGATAATTTATAATATCAGGCTAAATATGTCTATTGTCAGACAAGCTGTTACCAGACTGTTTGTTTTGTCATCTGCCAGTTGTCTGTAAAATATATTTTTTGGGATGCTACTGATAACAAGATTATTTGCAATAATTCAAATATTTATATGATATTCAAAATCAGTTCTGAAAAACATTTATTTAATCAATACAGAGTATCTTCTCAGAACAGATTATACGAGAGCTGCGTACTTTCTGTTATTTTGTATGGCGTGGAGTGTTGGAGAGTAACAGAAAAGGAAATTTTCAAATTACCCTCTTTCCACTCACCATCGCTAAGGAAAATTTTTCAAATTTTGTGGCCGAATACCATTTCCAAACAGGAATTGCTTACACGGTGCAGTAAAAAAGGCATGCACACCATCATTGCGTGGGCAGACACTGGAACTGGGTTGGCCATGTCCTCAGAAGGGACCCTGACACAATCACCAGAACTGCTATGCTATAGACCCCAGGAGGACGGCGAAAGAGAGAAAGACCAAAGACAACCTGGCGGAGAACAGTGGAGGCTGAGATGCGAAGCATGAACCAGAGTTGGGGCACTACATGAAGGATGGCCACCAACCAATCAAAATGGGGACAGTTTGTTGCTGCCCTACAAGACGCCACTAGGCGTGATGGTCACCGACTGCTTTGTCAGCCAGGGGCTAAGAATAGAAGAAGAAGAAGAAGAAGAAGAAGAAGAACGTATATGTGCCAAAGCTTGTGTTGATTGTTAATGGCAATAATTCTGGAGTTACAATCTGTTACCAGTGCTATATTTAACTAGAATAACATTAAAATTACAGCGCGTTACGACACTGTAGTTAACTACAACAACACTAGAGTCACAACTTTTACGCCAATTACAACCTCGTTTGAGGTACAATCCGTTAAAGTATTGTATTTTACTACAATAACAGTGCAGTCAGTTACAATACTGTACTTTACAATTTGATACAATGCTACAGTTGACTTCAATGACGTAAGGGCTACTATATAATATCAATTTTGAAGTTAACCACAGAAATTTTGAAGTTGGAATTCATTAAAAATAAATTGCAATTTGTTACTTATATTCTAGTTAAGTAAAAAACAAAATTGAAGGTACAATTGGCATAGTTTATTGCCAGCCTTGTCATCTTCATATAACTAAGACATACAAAGCCTTCCTGTCATGTGCTATTAATTCAAGATATTTCCATCTGTTCTTTGTTCCTTTCATATCCGTCTCCAGTACTTGTCTCCATCTTTTTTGTTTCGGTTTGCTTCCCCTCTATTTCTATTACTCTGTGGGTTCCAGAAAAATGATTGTCTTGTAATGCTATCACCTTGCTTTCCCAATGTGTGTCCAATTCTTCTTCTTCTGCTTTTCTTCTTTTTCTGCGTTCATCCTGAAAATGACGTTGGTTGCGTTGTGTCGCCGTTTACAGCAAAGCTGCGATATCTGCGCCTTTTGGCCCAACACATCCGACTTCGGCACGGCATTTTTTAGGACCGGGTTTGGAAAGCGATCCCCACTCTCTCAGACAGACTGCAGTGATGCAGCCTGTTTCCAGGACCACTTCTTGGAAGTGGAGTAGGGTCGTGGTCAGCTCTGGTTCGCTGACACTGACGCAAGCAGTCAAGCTATGGGTCGCTGACTGCATTCCACTTTTGACGCGTCTTAGGTCCCTGTCCAATTCAACACTGGTATCTTCTCATCTTCACTTCCATCAACTGCACATGATTGACATTTGTCATAGCACGTCAATTCTTCTCTTCTGTGTATACACCTATTTATGAAAGCCTCTATCTGTCTGAATATTACTTTTTGTTGTTCTCCATGTTTCAGAACTCTTACTTACTTACTTACTTAGTTGTCCCTCTTCTACCCTGGAGTGTAGAGGTTTGTCAGGGAAAGCCTCTAACTCTAAAGGTACCGGGTTCGGTTCACAGTACAAGAAATGTATTTGATGTTAATTTATATCTGAACCAGTGGGTTCTAATAATGTCATACTCCCCTCTGATCTCATGCGTAGTGAGATTGGATGCCTAGCCTTCTCGGACAAGGGTGAAAAAATAGTAGGAAAGGTGTACAAGTTGCGCACGTTAAAAATTCCTCGGCAGTTGCAAATCGTAAAGACAGCTGCCCCGACAAAAATTTACAAAATTAGGAAAATCTACCCACCACAAAAGTATTTATAGAATGTGCGATTCCTGTATACACACATTGAGATCCTCGACGGTGTTCGTGCACTGTGTTGAGATAATTCGTGTGTGATCTAAGGGAAGAAATCGGGGCACTGATAGATTTGTCCGCGTGCAATGAATATGGTCCTTAAAAACAAAACAAACCTCCTGGCCTGGTTTCAATCTAGTCCTCAGTCCTTCCAAGACGATCTAATATTGTCCTCTCAGTGAACTCTGGATCGTCTTGGAAGTATGGATCACTGACTCTTGATTTTCCATATCTGTCTTGGTAGCCAATCTTCTTCTATTCTGCAGACATGGTCAAATCACCGTAACTATGACTGTTCCACTTGGGTTTGCAGGAGCTGGGTTTTGAGGCTTTGACGTAAGTTTCAGAATTCAAGGCGACTAATGTGACGTTGTGTATGGGGATGGTAACGTCATCATGTAGAACAAATTACCACAGAAACCATTACTGCAGGAACACGTGAATTCTTGGTGCCAGCTTCCTGGAAGGGGGAACGCTAAAGTGGCAGGTAAGTGCACCGTAAGGAGCCCAAGTAAATGACAATAACATTTCAGAACCATAAAAATGGCCTGACTCAACATTTGAGTTGAAGATTGTTATTTCTGTGTTGGACTTTCTTTTGGTTTCTCAAATATAATGAAAGTTTCTCTTGCCTGTTACCATTATTGTAGTTGACTAACAATTTTGAAGTTACTCTTTCGTTACAAACTGCAGTAAATTACAACAGTTTCATATATACACATATTGTACAATAACGAAACATGAACATAAAAGGTAATAGGATCATACCTTGATAACATTTTTTAGTAAATATCAGAGACAGTCATAAAAACAAATTTGTACATCGCAGACATTGTACATAACAATTTAACAAATTTTGCATCATGTATACAAGAATAATATCAATTATTTATATCCGCATTAAATTTTGGCATGCAATTAATTACAGATAATAGTAACAGATGTCGATTTAGCAGTAGTAAAAGTAGTGGCAGCAGTAGCTGTAATAGTACCCTCAGCTGTAACAATAGTAACTAGTAGTAGGAAATCTAGCAGTATTAGCAGGGCCGGATTAAGGCCAACTGATGCCCTAAGCACAGCCCCCTCAATGCGCTTCCATTGCTTAACTGACAAGACATTAATACCGAAAGAATGCTGAAGAGAGTGAAAATTCAATTTTCTTCCTGGCCAGACTCCACTGAAATTCATGCAGAAAAACGTTGGTAAGACAGGCAAACATACTGAACTCTAGGTCTATGTCTGACACTTTCAGTCACTCACCATACCAAAGAAAAGGTTGTTTTTTTTTAACAATTCGGATTAAAGTCGAACACGGCAGATATTGAAAATTACAAAAAAATTCGACTAAAGACGACTGTGGCAGTGAAAGAGATGAGAGTTAAGGGCATGATAGCTAGAGGGAAAATTCTGTGGTGCCCCCTTCCCTTGGTGCCCTAAGCACGTGCTTATTTTGCTTAATGGTTAATCCAGCCCTGAGTATTAGTAATAATAGTACTTTTAGTTGTAACAAGTAGTTACCAGTAGAAGGAATAGTAACAGTACCGTAGTAGTGAAAATAGTAACAGTAGTAATAATAATTGTACCCTTAGTTGTAACAATAGCAACCAGTAGTAGGAACAGTAGCATTGGTAGTAGAAATAGTACCATTAGTTGTAACAATATAAATCAGCAGTAGGAATAGTAGCACTGGTAGTACAAAGAGTACTTAGTTGTAATAATAGTAACCAGCAGAAGAAATTGTAGCACTAATAGTAATAAAAGTACCTTTAACTGTAATAATAGAAACAATTAGAATCTGTAGCAGTAGTAGTGAAAATAGTACAATTAGTTTTAACTACAGTAACAGGTTGTAGGTAAAGTTGAAGAAGTAGTAGTAGTAATAGTAACCTTAGTTGTATCTACAGTAACCAGTTGTAGGTACAGTTGTAGTAGTAGTAATAGTAACAGTACTCTTAGTTGTAACAACAGTAACCAGTTGTAGGTACAGGTATAGTAGCAGTAATAATATCAACTTTATTTGTAACAATAGTAACCAGTAGTGGGTACATTTGAAGTAGTAGTAATAATAGTAACCTTAGGTGTACCTACAGTAATCAGTAGGATGAATAGTAGCAGTAGTAGTAATAATTGTGCCTGTAGTTGTAACAACAGTAACCAGTTGTTGATACAGTTGTAGTAGTAGTAATAATAGTGCCCTTAGTTGTAACAACAGTAAGCAGTAAGAGCAATAGTAGCAGTAGTAGTAACTATAGTAACTTTATTTGTAACAATTGTAACCAGTGGAAGGAACATTAGCACTGGTAGTAATAATAAAACATTTAGTTGTAATAGAAACCAGTAGTAGGAATAGTAGCAGTTGTAATATAATACATTAATAATACGAACCACACATTGTAATAATATGCGAATCTTCACATGTACGAGATCCTGTAAATAAACATGGCTACAAACTGAACATGCTTTTACTGAGTGCCTTCTGAAACATGTGTGTGCTTGTGTAGATGACGAGGTAATGCTTATATACATACATCATAACATTACATGGTGGCAGCGGTCGATACCGGACTGACGCAAAACAGCTACACGATAACACGCGAGTACAGTATTCGGCTAATTTTCGTCATCGAGGTCAGCCATGGCGGCGAAACAATATCGCAACGCACCGCAAATGAGATTCGCCGGTCAAGATGATAAGAGTGAAGCTTTCTTGTTATGGCGCCAACGCATAGATCTATATTCCAAGACCACTGGTCTGGAAGGACAAACCCTAACTCCATATATCCTAGAAGCATTGGACGATGAAGGTTTGAAAATTTACAACAGTTTTGCTACCGCCATGCCTGTGGAGTCGGCGACAGACCCCGCAGCCATATTGGACGAATTTGAAAAACGTCTGATAATAAAGCACACGAACTTTAGAGCGGCAAGATTAGAACTTCACCACCTGCGACAGAAACGTGGTGAAAGCCTAGATGATTTCTTTACACGCATTAAGGAGAAAACAAGAGTATGTAAATTTAGCAAAGAAGAAGAAAAAGAGCGAATTATTGAACAGATTCTTCTTAGCACACCAATGCCAGAGTTCCAGAAATGGCTACTGAGCCAGAGTGATACACTAACTTTACAACAACTTCTGGATGAAGGCAGGAAACACGAGGCACAAGCACTAAACATTAAACAAATTCAGCAAGGTACATTAGCAGCCCAGGTGGATGCAGTGAAAAGCTATAAACCTAGACACAACAAAGCAACTGGTTCGAAGCAACAAGAAAAAACACAACACAAGCAGAGGTGCTATGTGTAAATGTTGTGGCCTAAACCACATACAAAACCACTGTCCAGCTAAAGACTCTACATGTCATTACTGCAGAAAGAGGGGCCACTGGATAAAATTATGTTTCAAGAGGAAACAAGACAGTGCTCAACACAACCTTCACAGCAGAGAGTCATCAAAACAAACACACTTTATGATGACTGAGGACCTTGACTCCAGTGAAGAAAGTGATCCTTCCACATTTGATACTGTGAAGATACTAACTTTCAGTAATGAACCAAAGAGAACGCAGGCTTTCTGCAAGGTACAATTCCGAATACCAGGAATTAAAATGCACAAAGAAAGAAAAATTCGGTTCAAGATAGACACAGGTGCCCAAGGTAACACTCTACCCTTAAGAATATTCAGACAGATCATGCCTGACAAGGTGGATGAGCAAGGATTTCCCACAAGGGATGTAAAACGTAGGAGTGGCAGGACAAAGCTAAGAGCTTACAATGGAACAAGTATAGACTGTTTTGGAGCAGTAACACTTGAATGTTCATACAGAGGCTCTGAATGGACATTGTCAACATTTTACTTGGTAGATGTTGAAGGACCTGCAATTTTGGGTTTACCAATGTGCGAAAAGCTGAGTGTGGTAACTATTAACAACATTAAAGAGGATATAGGTCTTGCAGATGCTCTCAGCAGACTACCAAACCCCAACAAGACAGCAGATCTTACCCCAAACATCAAAGTTGATTTTGTCAAGTTTAGCGATAATCGGCTTGAACACATCAGAGAAGACACAATGAGAGATCCTATCCTTAACTCTCTCAAAGAACTGATATACCATGGATGGCCAAGCTCTATCAGGGAAGTTCCAACACACATCCGCCCATACTACTCGATGAGGGACGAGTTAAGCATCGAAGATGGTCTGATCCTTAAAGGAGATCGCATTGTTGTACCAGAAACACAACGCGATATCATCCTTAAACAGCTCCATAATAGTCACCTTGGTATTGTGAAGACACAACTGAGAGCAAAGAAAGATGTTTACTGGCCACAGATAAACAAGGACATAGAAACACTATGTAAAAACTGTTCAATTTGCCAAGAACATGCAAATAGGCAGTGCAGAGAACCTCTCATACCATCAGACATACCATTGAGCCCTTGGAGCATTATAGGAACTGATATTTTCTCAATCGACAATAATGACTATCTTATTATTGCTGATTACTACAGCAAATTTCCCATCATTGAGAAACTTCCACAACCCTCACCATCAGCTGTTATTGCAGACATTACAAAGAAGTATTGCAGCATGTTTGGCATCCCAGATGAAATTAGATCAGACAACGGTCCACATTTCTCAGGTCAAGCATACAGAAACTTCACTAAGGACTGGAAGATCAAACACACAACATCATCACCTAGATACCCTAAATCTAATGGTTTCATTGAGAGACAGATACAAACTATCAAGTCAATCATGAAGAAAACAAGAACAGAGGATGTACACCTAGCACTCTTGAGATGGAGAACAACACCGGTAGACAGTAAGATCGACAGTCCAGCAGAACTTATGTTTGATAGAAGAATTAAAGACCTCCTACCATCTAAGGTCCACTTCCGTCCACAACATAGAGACAGCACATATGATCAACTTCAGCATCGTCAGCAAGTTCAGAAATCCAACTATGACAAATGTGCTAAAGACTTACCACCATTATATCCTGGTCAGCATGTGACTACCTACAACCACAACAATGACACATGGTCAAAAGCAACAATCATTTCCAGAAACCCTGAACCCAGGAGCTATACTTTAAGACCAGACAGCAGCAGCAACCTCCTGAGGCGAAACAGAGTGGACATAAGAGAAATCCCACAGAATACAACAGAACAGAGAATTCCCATGCTTTCAACAGACAATGCAGTAACTCCAGACCTTGGTGCCCCACAAAACCAACAAGTGCCAAGGCCGAAATCACAACCAACTCAAGCTAAACCAGGGACTTCCGCAGAACCACCAGCACTTTACACCACTCGTTCTGGCCGTACAGTGACACCTCCCAGCCGATACAGACAGTGACATATATATACTCACACTGAGCATTACACATACTTATCCTTTCTCACATGAAACATTCCGTTGGAAATGTTTGCACACATTTTTTTTTTTCAAAAAAGGGGGGATGTAATATAATACATTAATAATACGAACCACACATTGTAATAATATGCGAATCTTCACATGTACGAGATCCTGTAAATAAACATGGCTACAAACTGAACATGCTTTTACTGAGTGCCTTCTGAAACATGTGTGTGCTTGTGTAGATGACGAGGTAATGCTTATATACATACATCATAACATTACAGCAGTAATAGTAATAATAGTACCCTTAAATGTAACAACAGTAACCATTTGTAGGTACTGTAGATGTAATAATTGTACATATAGTTTGAACCAGCGTTGCCACTCTGAATTTTTTAAAAACCAAGATACCGGCGACTTGGGCTATTTTTGGACTACTCTGAACGAATCTGGGCTACATTAGGCAAAATCTGGGTGGCGTTCTTCAACTAATGAGGGAAAATGACACCTAGACGGGATCCAAAAAAAACCTAGATCTAAGTGAATCCACCTAGGAGTGGCAACGATGGTCATAACAATTGTAACCAGTAGTTGGTTCGGTATAAGTAATAACAGTACCCTTGGTTGTAACAATAGTAGGTACTGTAGTAGTAATAAAAGTACCCTTAGCTGTAATAAAACAGATTCAGTAGTCGTTATAACAGTACCTTTATCTGTACAACAGTAACTAGTACCGTAGTAGGTAGAATAACAGTAACAACATTACCTTCAGTTGGGACAATAGGAACCAGTAGTAACAAAAGTCGTGGTAGTAGCAAGAGTATTAGGAGTAGCTGTTAATTTTGTTCCAAGTGATGGTAAAAGAAAATGTTGTAGTAAGAGTGCCATCCTTTGTCTTATTATCACAGAAGTAGAGACGGTGGCTGTATTAGTAGTAGTAGTATCAGTGATATGAGTAGTTGTTTCAACAACAAAAGATGTTGTGATAGTAAAAGAAAATGTAGTAGTAACAGTACCAGCCTTTGTCTTGTAATAACAGAAGTAGTGATGATGGTTGTGAGAGTGGCTGTGGTGTTAGTTGTATTGGCAGTGGTAAGAGCAGTAGTATTAACAGTGGTAAGAGTAATAGTTTTAACAATAAAAGTAGTAGTAGTGACAGTAATGAGGATGTCACGCAAGAAGTCAGTGCACAAAGGAAGCTTATTCCACATGTTAGAAGGAAGCTGGGACATATCATGACAACAGGAAAAACTTAAGGAAAGGGAAGACAGAGGATGACGAAGGAAGACGATATTGAAATGACTTGACATCGTGGCATGGGAAGAAGTCAACAACAGAAGTGATAAGCATCACTGGGGACATGAAGCTGTGGCTAGACATGGTCACCATGCCAGTTGAACAAAAAAAAGTTGTAACATGAAGCGATAGTAACAGTAAATTACAGTATTTTTTTTGCAATCATAGCTAGTGACGGTGGCTTTAGCAGTAATAATAGTTGCATTAGCAATGGTAAGAGACGCAGTAGTAGTAATAGTGGTACCGTAGTATTGTTGATGGTCGTAACAGAATGACCACGCCAGCTGGAAGAGTACTTGAACAAGAAAAAAGTTATTTCATTGTAACATGAAGAGGTAGTAACAGTAAATTACTGTACTAGTTTTCCTTTTGCAATCACATTAGTAATTGTAGTGGTGTTGGCTGTAGTAATAATGATAGTTGCATTAGCAATGGTAAGAGAAGTAGTAATAGTAAAAGTGGTAGTAGTGTTGATGGTCGTAATAGAATGATAGCAGAAATCGCAGTATTGCAGACGGCAGGATGCACCATCTCCAGAAAAAAGTGGTGATGTAGAGTAAAATTCTATTCTGCGGAAACAACATATGATCTTAAAAAAAGAAAATAAAGAAAGAAGTAAGTAAATATTTTAAACTTAGTAGTGAATGTACAACGACATAATGGTTATGTATTTAATAAAACACACACTCTTCATTTATAAAGACAAATAGCGTGCATACAGCAGGGTCCCGCTTTTCAGCGTTCCGCTAATACGGCGTTTTCATTTATACACAAGTTTATTGTGTTCGGCGATTGTTCTATTCTTTCAGCGTTTTTCGGCATGATGAGCTCAGCAGCTGAATTCCGATGGCTTAAGGTGGCATTTTATTGTTGGTAATTCAGTGTGTTTGCAGCATTAGTGCGTTCAGCGTCTCTGTGTATTATGGCATTTTTCCATACTTTCAACATCTATTATATTATAGTATATTATATATAATAATTTAAAAATTAACAACAATGTCTTCTAAGTATAGTACCGTAGTGATAAAAAGAGAAGTCGCAAGCCTCTTACTTTAAATAATGTATTGTCATTCTACTTGCGTATAGTTCTTTAGGCCTAGTTCTGTTTCGCATTTAATATACGATAGTGTAAACATGTTATTACGATTATATATGCATTTGCAAGTTTTTAAAAAAAACGCTTTTCGTCGATTTCCGCTTTTGGCGGGGTCTGGAACCTAACCCGCAGTATGAGCGGGGCCCTACTGTATTTCAAAATCATCATGTGACGTATTCTTTCCAGAACGTTGTCTCCATTACAGCTGCTCTGAACGCATCACGATTCTGGGCAAGTCGACCTGCATCAGCCAAAGACAAGTTCAGACTCTCTGTGATGTCCTGGGTCCACCGTCGTCTAGGTCGACCCCTTCCCCTTTTTCCAGGGACCATGCCTTCCATCACTGTTTTTTCCAGACTATTATGTCTTTTTTATATGACCGAAAAATTTCAGCTTCCTTATTGCGATGGTATTTAGGAGCCAATGTTCCTGTACATTTAGTGAGTGCAGTACTTCTCTGTTGGTCTTTTTTTCTGTCCAGGGTATTCTCAACATCCTTCTGTAGCATTTCATTTCGAATGATGTAATCTTTTTTGCAACTGTTTTATTGAGTGTCCAAGTCTCGCAGCCGTATGTTGCTACTGGGAATATACATGCTCTGATCAGTTGTAACTTTGTTTCTTTGCTTGTGCCTTGCCATAGGTTTTTCATCTGTATTAGCTTATGTGAAGCAATTGCAAGTCTTCTTTTAATTTCTACTGCACAGTCGCCAGAGCTGTTAATGATTGATCCTAAGTATTCGAATTCATTGACACTTTCCAGTTCTTCGTTATCAATTTCAATTTCTGGTTTGGTCTTTACTTTGTCTGTTGTCAATTCAGATTAGCCATTATGGATTTCTTGGCATTGTACATCCAGTAGTTTGCCATTGCTTTCTGGATGGTTCTGGCCGCTTACCATTACAGTCCATGGTGCGCCCTCAGCCCGATACCAGGCCTTTCCAACTCCTGCCCTAGAAGCCGTTGTCAAAATATTATTGATCATCCGCCCGTTCGGCCAGCAGTTGTGTGTACTGTTTAAGGGGGACCTCCCTTTTTCAATTTACTCATGTAGTTTGGCCGGCCAGTCAAAGCCGTTGCCCGGGGGGTGGCGCTGCCGTACACAAGCAGACTCGAGGAGCCATACATGAGCTGAACTGGAGTGGGGGAACCAAATAGGATCCAGGCCATCCTCAAAAAGAGGAAGATTTCAAAATACAAAAGGGAAATAACCAAATTAACAAGAGAGACACGGCTGTTGCTCAGCTAAGGGTCCTTTATAACCAAAACGACACTGTTCGGAGTGAAGATCGGTCTAGTGGACAAATGAAGCCAAATAAAGGATTAATAAGCAGTTAAAGTTAAACTAGGTATGCGCTCTTAAAACTGTTCATCTTTCATTCACAGCAGACACTTCACATAAATGCTAAAAAATTATTTATCAAATTTTCACAAGTAGATTTAATTGTTAACCCCTTTAAGGCCCCAAAACTTTCACCGTGGTGCACTATGTTGTACACTTTATTTATATTTAAGCTTATTTTATAATTGTACGTGTATTATACGACTCAGCGGTATTTCTATATTTATCAAATGACCTAATGGACCTGCGTTCTTCTTTTGTTATAAATGTACACTCATAGGTCACTGGTGGACAACTACTTTTCAAATTAGCTACACATTTGACGAATAAGAAAAGCAATTCGCCAAACCATGCAATAACTGAGAAATTAGGTTGCGTAGCCAAAAATAAATAAAATAACACCCTGATTGAACACGATTATTCAAAACATGTCCGTTTTGA